>JACXGM010036838.1:0-11274 GCA_016801145.1 Umbra pygmaea
CACACACACACACACACACACACACACACACACACACACACACACACACACACACACACACACACACACACACACACACCTTTGAGCATCATCCTCTAAAGCTTCAGGGCATCTATCTGAATTACTAATGTGAGAGATTGTATCTATTTTTTTGTTGTTGTTAAATTAAATGCAGTAAATGGCAGACTCCTGTTTCCTGCATACATTTTCTCACAGGTCAGGTCTGAGAACAGGGATTCCAGCAATATTCAAGCCTGGAGCCTTTCTGTTCCACAACCCCCCTGCCCTCATCAAGCTGAACCTCCAGCACCACTTCAGCCTCTTGTTCACAGTCTGATTGGAAGAAACAAAGCACACACACAACTACGGCACTGGCGTATTTTAAAAGCTAGCTCCGAGCTATCGTAGCATTTCATTGAAGTGCCTTGGAAAGAGTGCTTTCTGTGCTCGATCCACCCAGAGTGCTATTACAATGGAACCAGATTACCAATCTTCTCCAATGTCTTCAGACAAGCAAAGCAATATAAAGTATCAGTGTGTCTACACCAAACAACACTAAAGCTATCATGCAGTCATGGGTGTGTTGTATTAGTGGCTGCAGGCGATGAAGACTGCACTATAATGTAACAGTGCGGGTGGCGAAGGAGGGCTTCTATTTGTCTCCATGGCAGATCTCTGCAAAGCAAAAACATCTCTCTGGCCCCCTACTGGCACATCCGTCCAGCATACAGGTCAAGCAGGGACGTGGCAGGTTCACTCAAATTCCCTTCATGGGGTCAGAGGTAAGCCACAGAGAAACAGCTGCACATTGATTGGCTGCCTGTCTGTTTGTCTGCAGGTATGTCTGTCTGTCTGTGTGGCCGGCTGACTTTGTGGCTGTCTGTTTGTTTGACTGTCTGTCTGTTTAACTGTCTGTGTAACTGTCTGTCTGTGTGGCTGGCTGTCTGTGTGGCTGGCTGTCTGTTTGGCTGGCTGTCTGTGTGGCTGTCTGTCTGTGTGGCTGGCTTTCTGCGTAACTGTCTGTCTGTGTGGCCGGCTGGCTTTGTGGCTGGCTGTCTGTGTGGCTGTCTGGCTTTGTCGCTGTCTGTCTGTGTGGCTGTCTGTCTGTGTAACTGTCTGTCTGTGTGGCTGGCTGGCTTTGTGGATGTCTGTTTGTGTGACTGTCTGTCTGTGTGGCCGGCTGTTTGTCTGTATGTATGGCTGTCTATCTGTCTGTGTGGCTGTGTGACTGGTTGTCTCCATTCGTCTTTCTGTCTGTAGAATGCAGCTTTACAAAAGTCCATACAGCCCAGGCTATCACATAGCACACAGCCCGACCAAGCTGATGCTATCTCCACTCCACCTTTCTTATCTACAGATCCCGGGCCATGGTGTCATAAAAAAAACATCAGCCCACCAGATAAGAAATATGGAAACAGTGAATGGAAAGACAATCACTGTGTGTGCTGGAAGGAAGGGGTGTGTTTCCACGTGACAACAAAACCTGCATCTTTTAAAGGGCGGGGTAAAAGAACAGGAAGGTCAAACGGGAGACAGGCGGGCAGCACATTCCATCACACCGCCCCCCGCCACGCCACGTTGCGAGGGTATCCCAGCCACCGCGCACAGGGGCAAAAACAAACACTCCCTCTCAGCCCACTTTTAAAGCTTGTTTATCACCCAGCAGTCCTAATTTGGCCTAACGAGCCCCTTCCCCCGGCCAGCCCGGTAATGACAGAATGCACCAGGCTCTGGGTCCTACTGGACGTCCCTACTGTAGAATCCGGTGCAATGGTGAACTGGCATAATTAACTCTTTAATGACCCTCTTCCCATAAACCTCAGTCCCCTGCTCACCATATTCTGCGTGGCCTAATCCATGCTTTATGGTAATGTATAGCTCATTAAAATGTTAGTTAAAAACTCATTAAAATTCATTCTGAGAAGTAATGGCTTCATTACAGTAATATGCTGAAAAGCAAAGAAAAAGACGGCGAAGAAGGAGCAAAAGAAAAAGAGAAAACGAACGACAGCTTTCTAATCACTTAATTGTGACTAAAACTGAATACATTAGCATAATAAATAGCGATGTAGCACTACGCCCCCCCCACCATTCCACTTCACACAGATCCGTAATTAACAGGCGCGGCAATTAAAGATGCATTTATTTTCCCCCAAAAAATGATTTTTGGGGAGGCCACTCTACTTTGACTGTGTTGTCTCTGTCTCTTGTCCGTCTATCTGTATTGTGTATGTGGCCGTTGCCAGATGTGCAGAGCTCGCTGTAACTGAAGCTGGCTGATAGAGATGAACAATGTGCCCCTGGCTCTTTCTGCCTGGCTTGATAAGCGACGGGGATGATGTGTGGTAATGACACTCGCCTTGCGCTCAGCCCTGAATGGACACTTCGGAGCCAGGAGGTGTTGGAGTGATGCAGCAGAGACCACGACTGAATTCCTGCCAATTCTACACACAGACAAACAGACCTTTTTTGGTTTGGTGCAACGGGTTTGAGTGGCTCAACCTGAGCTGTGGATGGAAAATATAATCTTTCTAAACAATATTCTATACACATAAAGGAGTGGATCATTTAATCAATTCTTCTTGTTTTACTAGTTCACATACGCAGCCTCTCTGGGGTCAAGGCCAAGCAAAAGCGCATTTGTAGGTAAAATGACAGTCCCGTAATCTACTGACCACACTAGCTATTTGCATAACATAATTAAACATTCAGTAGTGTTTCAAAGACTGAACGCTACAGCAAAATGAAAAACAACCCAGAACAGTATGCTTTACTTCTGCTGTGTTCAAAACCCATTATGTTCTTGCTCTATTATAGCCAGGGCCAATTGGGAGTTGTATTGCCCCATGGGTAATCTACTGAGAGAGAACACCACCCCTCCCTGAATACTAGACAGCATCCTATTAAGAGTAATGCTGCATTCCATTTGGATCGGAAGTGGGAGGTCGGAACTGGGAATGACGTCACACATGAGTAAAACAAGTTGATCGCATTCCAGTTACCGAAGTGGGAAAACAAGTCAGCCATACAAGTAGCATACAACTAGCTATCTTAGCCATTTGTAGCAAAATCAGTTAATGAAACACATTTCGGTGTGTTTTCACGCCTTCTAACGCCGTAGCAACATGTCCAGAGACAACAGTTGGACAGTACTCTGTGTATGACAACTTTCGTGAAGAACAAATAAAACGATTACTAAAACTGAACAGTAACAACAACTTTCATTTACTATGATACAGAGTGCTGCCATCTTGGAAAATGGGTGGGCGTTCCAGTTAAATTCCGACTAGGAACTCGAAATTTCCGACCTCCGAGTACAAATGGAACGCGGTATAAAATACCAGACCACATCCAGCCCAAGCACTACTCAGTTCTGAAAAACTGGTGGGCAGCAAAGAAGTTGTGCTTTCAAACAGGATGGTGGTGTATCCTGGCTTCTCCTGGCCCCTGGCTGATTTTGAATATATCTAGGCAGCTGTGTCACTTTGGATCAACGGTCCCTGCCACATTGGAAAGCAAGGCTGAAATGCCTACACCAAGCCCTCTCATTAACTCTGTCCCTGAAGCCAGCTGGTCAGCAAACATACAGTTCCAATGCTGTCCAACCACTGCAGAAGGTGGCATGCACGAGACCAGATATTCTTGACCGCTGGAGTTATTTTTACTTTCTGCAGGGTCAAAAATGAATTTCAGTGAAATTGCAGCCTCTCCTGGGCCTACCTGTGGTATTTTTACACCTCTGCTACGCACCCCTCCCACACACACACGCACGCGCGCGCGCACACACACACACACACACACACACACACACACACACACACACACACACACACTCACTCATCTTGCCAGTTTGCTGACCCTCGCACTGTTGTCATAGCCACTCAGGTAGAACTGATGCTAGCTGACAAGAGTCCAGATGGGCTTGGGAACAACCCACTACTGTTGAAAACTACACACACACGCACACTGCTGAACTAACACCTGTGTTTGTTCGGTCTCCTTGCCGTTTGTTTTTTGTTGTTTGTTTGTGTGTGTGTGTGTGTGTGTGTGTGTGTGTGTGTGTGTGTGTGTGTGTGTGTGTGTGTGTGTGTGTGTGTGTGTGTGTGTGTGCGCTTTTGTGTCTAGAGGTTATGATAGTGTCAGTTTCCTAGCTCGAGTTCTTGTGTGCATCTGTGCTAATGACATTGAGGAAGTGACCTTAAAAGGGGATGTAATACCTGGGAGGCTGTGGCTGACTGACTAGCTGGCTGGCTGACTGACTGACTGTTGCAGTATATCCAGGCTAAGGGAGCAGGAACAAATTCCCCAGAGTCACACTTTTCCACAACTCAATAACTCTCCCCCCTTTCAGTTTCACTCTCCGGCAGGGGCACGACGGAGATCCAGCAGAGCAGTACTGCAGGCTCGAATATGGGGGAATGTTTATGTCATCTCTAATAGCGCCCCGTTCGTCTCCACAACGCCTGCGTATTTCCTTCCCTGTCTGTTTTATGGCCTGGGCCTGTGATTGCGTTGGCAGTAACGGCGGTCTGAATGGCTGTGAGGCGTTGAGAGCTTGTAAAAGGTGTCCCTCCTCGCCAACAGCCCCCTTTTAATTAAGCTCTCTGCTGGAGATGCTTTTATCTAGCGTGCACTGATGAGTCTGGCTATGCACTGCAGACACACTGTAATGCAGAATACAGGGGGTGGGGTGTTAACACATACTGTAAGACTCTATCCTAGTCAACTGAACTGGTGGGTGCATTCAACTTGTTTGGTGCTCGATCGAGAGAAATCCCTGGATGTTTCATCCTGTACCTACAAACGGGGTGTTTGACACAGTGCTCTCTGTGTAGATGTTTTCCTTGGTATGGAGTCCCCATTACCTCTTTGAGCTTGTTGTGACAGAGGCCCCCCTCATTATGTTTTGCAGTCAAGTGTGCCCTGTCGACAAGCCGGCACTGCAACATGACTGCTACAAATGAACACAGAGACCCAGAGCAACAGCACTCCGCTTACAGACACTGCTCTGGATTCGTCTGCATGGGGGTTGTGTGTACACTGTAAAAAGTGAGACACTTCTCTACTCAATAAAATGAAGGCAACAAAGTGACAAGCAATTTTATTAATTAAATATTACTCCATAACTGCAATTGCTTGTCACTTTGTAGCATTAATTTTATTGAGTAAAAAGGTTTCTCACTTTTTACAGTGTAGGTGTGTGTGTAGGTGTGTAGGTTTGTACTGTAGGTGTGTGTGTGTGTTTCTGAGATCCTGGTCTTTATGTACAGTACATGGAGACAGAGGTGGTAAAAGTACTGAGTAAAAGTACTTTTACCACCTCTGCATGGAGACCAGATGTCCGCACTATGATAGTAAAACCTGAAAAATCCCCTTGCATGAGTTTTTTTAAGTCATAATAACAATTTAGGTTTTAAGGTTTAGGAAAAAAATACAATTAGTCCAGCCATCTGCCTTTAATAACACATGCTTCACCTAACACATTCTGCAGAGGCATCCCTGATTCCAGAGCAGAACCTCAATATGCTCATTACAGATCCCCATCCAGTCCCCTGTTAGCATCTGTTCTGGAATCAGTGATTGAGGGTATGGACCTTCCTTGGCTTGGGAGAGGTGCTCAGTCTGTCAGCGATCAGAGCAGAGCAGGGTGTTAAATCACACCGAGCCCAGACACTGAGACATTAAAAGAGATTTATTGATCGCTGTATAGATCTCAACTGTTGAGGAAGAGGGAAAATTAAACTGGATACGGAGATGACCTTTAGAGCAGCCTCACCCAATGAAAGGGATACTCTATATCTCTCCCGCCATGGCTAGCATGTGTGCATGTATGTGTATGTTTGTGTGTGTGTTCACGTGTGTGTATGTGTGTGTGTGTCTGTGTGTGTGAGTGAGAGGGAGTTATTTCTGTAGTATCCGTCACAACAAGTGTGGGTGGGTGTGTGTGCGTGTGTATGTGTATGTATGTACAGTTGTTGCTCAAAAGTTTGCATACCCCATAGAGAATTGTAATAGATGTACACATTTTAAAGAAAATATGAGTGGGCAGGCAAAACAGTGTTTTTTTATTTATGTATATATTTGACTGTAGGTCATAACAGAATGGATTAGGAGATGGTAAGGGCACACTGCATAAACGTTTGACTCAACCCACATTGAGGCACACTCCCCTACAGCCTCACTTCCGTGGGCCCATCACAGAATCTTCGGCAATTCTGTGAAACTGCCACAGATTTTGGGGCCGTGTTCATTTCACGGAATACTGTGAGATCAGGTTGCTCCAGAGGTTACCTGTGGGTTTTTCTTTGTACCCGGGACATTGATTCTGCAGTTTTGACTGACATCTTTCTTGGTCTACCTGACCTTGGCTTGGTGTCAAGAGATCCCTGAATCTTCCACTTATTAATAAGTGATTGAACAGTACTGACTGGCATTTCCAAGGGTTCCAAATGTATGAAGTTTCAGTACATTATTACGCTTTTTACAATTATTTTTTGCTCCCAATGCCTCAGTGTCTTGCCTGCTCAGCGCATCCAAGTTAGAGCTAATAAACTAATTTATTATTTATACACACACACACTAATTGCAGTTTAAAATGCCACAGGTGTGGGAAATAAAACTTTAACTGCCATGTTAACCTGTGTGTTTCAACTTGGGTGTCTGTAATAAGGCCACACATTCAAGGATATGTAAACTTTAGATCAGGGCCATTTGGGTGATTTCTGTATGCTGTACAAAGGTGCCAAACAACTGTGTGACAATTAACGGCTTCATATGATCACTATCCTCACATAACGGTCAGAGTTTTTCAAAATGAATGCCAAAATATCACAGTTTCTGCAAGGGTATGCAAACATATGAGCACAACTGTTTGTACTGTACGTATGACATGTGTGTGTATGTATGTATGTATGTATGTATGTATGTACGTACGTACGTACATACATACACAATGTATGTACAGCATGTCTCTGTTTGTTTGTTTGTGTTTGTTTGTTTGCGAGTGGGTGTGTGTGTGCGGGAGTGTGTGTGTGTGTGTGTGAGTCTGCGCGCGTCTTATGTATTTGTGTGGGATGAATACTTGCGATAAATATGTTGCAGTCCTGCCAGCTCAGCAAAAAACACTGCAACATTAGACACACCTAATTTCAACCTCACAAACTAGCCTGCACACACACTAAATAACAAACACACACACACATGCACCAACACCCAAAAGCTGCTGATGTAAAAGGTGCCTAAAAAAATACATTTGATTGATTGATTAAGGGCTAACGTTATTGTTCTAAACGGCAGATTGGAGGGTAATGGGTGATTAAGCAGATTTTGTATTCAAATTCACTGTTATCCAGAGCGACATACATTGAATGTTAGGTTTAAATAAATACATTTTTGGTTAATTCCAAACCTTAACACTTATCTTATTACAATTAATATCTACAGTAAACCTACACTCAACCAGCAGTTTGTTTAAATGCAACAACACACTGCCCCTAGTGGAGAGAGATAAGGTTAGATTAAACGGGTTACCTAACTGGATAGACCATTAATACGAAAGCCATTCCGCTGCTATCCCCTTCAGTGCGGACACACACACACACACACACACACACACACACACACACACACACACACACACACACACACACACACACACTCTGCTACACTCTCAGTGTGTTTTCTTTGAGTACAAGGCAGTGTGTACCAGTAGCACTAATGACAAACACATTACCTTACTGTTTTCGCCGTGCTAAGCAAACTGCTCAGGTTACACTCAAACTTGCACTATTTTTATGAGCAGCCCATGCATTCTGGTTGTCATGTACAGAAAATTGCAGATGAAGGAGTTTTACCACCTGCTTAGGTTTTTACACAAGGTCATGTTTGCTCTTAAGTTTCCTAGTGGAGAATGTGAACGAATGATTAAATGGTCTCCCTCTTTGGCCCAGCATGAACCACAGAACCAAGGGCAGGGGGACGGGCATGTCCACCCCACCGTTAGAGGCAGGGAATGTGGTCCCCCCCATAATATCAAACCTGCTTCTACACCCTTGCTCAGGACACATCCTCCTACATGGATCAGGGAGGTTCTCAGTAACTCTACATGATCCCATTGTTCCTCAATCCAATTCATTTGTTTTTTTAACAAAAACTACTTAGATATTTTAATGAAAAAAAATCAGTGGTGTAATATTATTTACCGCATTCCAAATTATTATGCAAATTGGAATTAATTTAATTAAACATTAAATATTTCGTTTTTCAATGAAACTCATGGATGGCATTGTGTCTCCGGGCTCTTTGGATCACTGATATCAATATCAGACACCTGTGATAATTTGTTTGCCAGGTGAGCCCAATTTAAGGAAAACTCCTTAAGACTGATGTTCCACCTTATTAAGCAGGCCACAGGTTTCAAGCAATACGGGAAAGAAAAAGGATCTCTGCTGCAGAAAAGCGTCAAATAGTACAATGCCTCGGACAAGAAAACATTAGATATTTCACAAAAACATACTGTGAAGAGATTTGTGGCTGATTCAGGACACAAACGGGTTCAAGCAGATAAAGTCATAATGAGGAACGTTACTGCCAGACAAATTCATCAGATTAAGAGAGCAGCTGCTGAAATACCATTACAAAGCAGCAAACAGGTACTTGAAGCTGCCGCAAACATCAATGTGTAGGCACCTCCAGAGGCTTGCACTTGTGCATAAACCTACTATTCAGCCACCCCTAACCAATGCTCACAAGCAGAAACAGTTGCAATGGGCCCAGAAATATATGAAGACTAATTTTCTAACAGTCTCGTTTACTGATGAGTGCCGTGCAACCCTGGATGGTCCAGATGGATGGAATACTGAATGGTTGGTGGATGTCCACCATGGCCCAATAAGACTGCAATGTCAGCAAAGAGGTAGCAGAGTCATTTTTTGGGCCGGAAACATGGAGAGAGTGCTGGTATACCCCTTTAGGGTCCATGAACGTGTGAAAATGACCTCTGCAAAGTATATAGAGTTTCTGACTGACTACTTTCTTCCATGGTAAAAAAATAAGAACTGTGTCTTCTGTAGCAAAATCATCTTAATGCATGACAATGCACCATCTCATGCTGCAAAGAATACCTCATAGTGTGGCCCCCATCCTCCCCTGACCTCAACCCTATCAAGAACGTTTGGAGCTTCCTCAAGCAAAAGATCTATGAGGGTGGTAGGCAGTTTGCATTAAAACATTAGTTCTAGGAGGCTATTCTGACATCTCCATAAACTCAAAAGTTCAATGGATGCATGAATTGTGACGGTGCTATCAAAGAAAAGGTCCACATGTAACATTTAACCTGCCCTGTTAAGATCTGCTTGATTGAAATAACTTTTGATTTCAGTAAATATGACCTCCTGATTCAACAAATGGCCATTTTCAGATCTTTACAACCTATGAAATGTTTTGAAACTCTGTTGTGAATAAAACATTCAAAAACAGTGCATTTTGAGTTTTTTATTTGGTGTGGTGATTTGAAAATTATACTGTCATTTGCAACTATTTAGAAAAATCAGTGTAAAATATAATATGCATAATAATTTGGAACGCAGTGTATATATCAGACTCAGTCCATTCTGAGTTTGGTAAAACTGCATTTGAAAACCATGCCTCACACTCATGGAATGATATTCAAAGCAAACTTAAGCTTAGATGTTTTAGTTCCTGTAACCATATTTAAATGTCTGTTACAGTCACTTTTTATTGCTGTGATTTTTTCTTTTAAAGTCTGTTATCATGTTTTTTATGTAATAAATTCGATTGATTTTATATTTTTATTCAGTTTTTATACTCTTTTATTTCACAGGGCACAACTGTAAAAAAGGATAACAAAAGGTAAAAAATGTGTAGGTTATGGGCCTGAGAAATGTTGTGTTTCCCCTGAAATAATTAGCTGACTGACACAATATAACTGGAGGTGTAGGTATGCTGTGTGGGTAAGATACGTGGGTAGGCTGTATGGGTAGGCTCTGTGGGTAGGTTGGGTGGGTAAGCTGTATGTATGGGTAGGGTGTGTGGGTAGGTAGTGCTAGTAGGTTGTGCTGGTAGGCTGTGCGGGTCAGATTTGTGGGTAGTCTGTGTTTGTAGGTTGTGTGGGTAGGCTGTGTGGATAGGTTGTGTGGGTAGTCTGTGTGGGTAGGCTCTGTGGGTAGGCTGTGTGGGTAGGTTTTGTGGGTAGTCTGGGTAGGTATGTTGTGTGGGTAGGCTGTGTGGGTAGGTTTTGTGGGTAGTCTGTGTGGTTAGGCTATGTGGGTAGGTTTTGTGGGTAGTCTGTGTGTTTAGGTTGTGTGGGTAGGCTGTGTGGGTAGGTTTTGTGGGTAGTCTGTGTGGTTAGGTTGTGTGGGTAGGCTGTGTGCCAGGTGGATAGAACCAGTCCGTTCGTGGTTAAAAGAAGGATATGTCACCTGTCTTACTCTCATTCCAAAACACATTGTAAACCCCGGGATGCCAACCAGCTGATCTTGCCCCCCACAGACCTGATTACACATGTAACATGTTCCTGGTGTGTGTCAATGGTTGTCAACATGAGTGTGCCTCACACAGATACACCCTGTTTGTGTTATCCTGCAAATGGGAAACAGTCCTAAAACACAAAGCTGACAGGCTAACCCCCAATGTTTTCGCTCTTCTTGCGAGTTTCTCCGGCTGCACATCAGACACCAAGATTAAACAGGGCTGCTAGTGAGTAGGCTGGATTGATGCCCAGGCTGCTTCCTTGTTTTCCTAGATGTCGGGCCATCCTACAACTGCCAGGTTAATCATTTAGGCCGGAACACCCTTAATAAGGCGGTGTCTAATCCATGCTGCTTGGAGTTGTGTCAACAGTATCGACTGTGTCGCGGAGAGGATTCGAAGTGGTTCCAGGCCTCAAGTGACCTACATAGCAAGGACAAGATATCAGGCTGAAGCTAAGCAACAATACCAGGATCCAGCATGTCTCTTGGGAAGACCCAGCAGGGGTGAGACAGAACTGTGAAAATACCCTCTCTGCAGGACATGTTTGTTCCCAATGTGTGATGTAGCATTTACTGTTTCAGCCACAGTGGGTTTCTGCTACGTTAGCCTCGGTGAAGCACCTTAAACACCAGCCGATACAATCAATATGGGTTCACAATTAACTGATAAGCCAATGAACTCCTGCTAGTCACCAACCCAAAGAGGGAGAGGGAGAGAGAGAGAGAGAGAGAGAGAGAGAGAGAGAGAGAGAGAGAGAGAGAGAGAGAGAGAGAGAGAGAGAGA
>JACXGM010036839.1:0-11273 GCA_016801145.1 Umbra pygmaea
TGTCTGCCCTATAAACACACCGATAGCGTTAGTGATGGCTTTAGCCGGGTCTGATTAATTGCTTAAATGCCACGGTGATAAGCGGTTGTTTGCAGCTTTCGTTTTCACTCCTGTCAGTGAAACACCGGGGTGATGTCGCTTCAAATGCGTGGCCATGCTTGATGTGTTTCCACTGTCATATCGCTTTCTTGTGCCACAGAGTGCCTACACACTGTCACGGTTTTATCCACTAACCTCTTTCCTTCATTATATTTAACAAGGAAGCCAAAAATCTCCCATACAGGGGATTTAAATGACGCGGGACGTCCAAGCTCCTCCGTTCCTCCGCTCGCCATGACCATGCTGTGAGCGGACTGAACATGCGCAAAACTTTTTTATTTCAGTAATCAATCCGCGGATCACGTGTGTCCCGAACCGAAGATGATGATCCGTTGCACCACTAACCTTGATGTAATATTTTAAACATGGGCCACATTAAGGACATTTTGACAAATGTACGCTACAAACAAATCCTTTGAAATGGATTTGAAAGTATGAAGGCTGAGATGTATGTAGAGATTTGGGACATTAATTATTCTGCATTTACATAAATTTACATGACACTACAGTACACATTTCTGTGACAGCCATGTTAGCAATTTACCATAAATGCTGGAATATCACCAACAACAAGCATTGCATGTGAGATTATATTTAAAATACATTATGGAACAAAATATCTAAAACACTTTTCTTATACATATTAAAAACTCTGTCTCAGGGCTAGTGCTTAAGTCATTAGTTGTCATTATCTCTGATTGTGATTCCTTTAGTCTCTCTGCCAATTGAAATCAGTGGCCAGCTTTAGGTCCTTGGAGCTCTGGTTTAGTGGACAGTTCAAGGGGCCAACAGTCAGTCAGAAACATCTAACACATTCCCATACACTCCTTAGGTGGGTACTCATAGAAAAGAGTAAGAGCAGTGTCCATGCCAACATCCAGGGAAATCTAATTGATTGTTGTACAACTTACAGCATTGTGCAGTGCAATACGGTGAAGGCATATCAATCGTTGCTGTTGGAAAACTTGATGTCACCTCCAAGTCCAGCTGGGGTACAGGTGGTAGGACAGATGTTCTCTTGGGGTGGGGTCTAAAATTAGACACACTCAGAAGACAACTGACACACGGAAGCCTACAGATACTGCTTTTCTAAGCGTGCTTTTGTCCTTCTTTCCTGTTTTAGTCTGGGTGTCTGTTAAAGCAATTTCTGAGATAAAAGGGGGCTTATATAACAAATACACTCACCAGCCACTTCATTAGGAATACATTGCTCGTACTGGGTTGCACCTCTTATGCCTTCAGAACTGCCTTACTTTTTTGTGGCATAAATTCAACAATGTGCTGGAAACATTCCCCAGAGATTATGGTTCACATTGACCTTATTGCATGATGCAGATTTC
This sequence comes from Umbra pygmaea, assembly GCA_016801145.1. Classification (NCBI taxonomy): domain Eukaryota; kingdom Metazoa; phylum Chordata; class Actinopteri; order Esociformes; family Umbridae; genus Umbra; species Umbra pygmaea. The sequence continues at coordinate 1,440 of JACXGM010036839.1, forward strand.
CTGTCCACCAGATCCCAAATGTGGATTGACTGTGGAGGCCATTTGAGTACAGTGAAACCAGTTGGAGATTTGAAGTAACCAGCTTTGTGACACGTTATCCTGCTGGAAGTAGTTGTTAGAAGATGGGTATATTGAGGTCATAAAGGGATGGACGTGGTCAGCAACAATACTCAGGTAGGCGGTGGCATTGAAACAATTTTCGATATGTACTATGGTGCCAAAAGTGTGGCAAGAAAATGTCCCCCACACCACCACATCAGGCAGGATAGATTTGTCCTTTCATGTTGTTTACGTCATATTCTGACCCTACCTGAATGTCACAGAGGAAATTGAGACCAGGCAAAGTTTTTCCAAACTTTGTTTGCCCAATTTTGGTGGGGCCATTCAAATTGTAGCCATATTTTCCGTTATACAATAATGGATAGGGAAGGGGTAAAATCCAATAAATAATGAAAAAAACCATTAAAACTACCCATTATTCTTAGATAAATCAGATTTTCTATACTGCCACATTGCTTCCAGCGACTCCTTGTGTGCAGATCGCGTGCCTGTAAATTAAATTCCGGAAGTATAGTCGGTAAGCGTAATCATCCAGTGCATGATCTGATTAAAGGCTTCTGTATTGGAGCAGTGCGAAAAGAATCAGTGACATGTGGTTGGATGAAGGCAGGATTAGAGGGAATTAGGAAGGGAAGAAAATGGGGAAGAAAAAACAAAAAAACTACCCCTTATTCAATACATTTTTTATGTAATAAATCTGTCCTCTAAAATGAATTGAACTGTCAAGGACCCCTTATTTCATATTACAAAGATTTGTCATGATTGTAGGGGTAGTTTAAGGAAAACTACTACTAAAAGTTATTTTAAGGGGTTCAAAATGAAAAATTATTTTAACAAATATTCACATTTCATTATCAGCTATCTTTCACTCTGGAAAATGTTTTTATATTTAATTTTCACAGCCGAGAATTATTTTAGACCAAGAGTTACCTGAACATTTTAAACATTCTGATCATCTGATATTATGTAGCCTGATTTTAATATTGCTTGTATTCCTTATCTATTGGTCTAAATGTTCATTGAGTAAATTTGTTACACATTTAATCTATCAGCAATTTTTTTGCCAAGCCATCTTCCTTGCCTTGTTAATTGAGGCAGTATTGCCCATTGATGATGTCACCTTTAAATTCTTCATAAAGTACCATGAAAAGGGTTGTTTGGCTGCTGAGAAGAACACTGCTATAGTTTTTGCTTGTTTTTCACAAGCGCTTGTTCTGGGCTGCTTGTGTATTTTGTGCATGTGTACAATGCAAGATTGTTTAAGCCTGGTTTGAGTTAACATTGACTAGCAATGGCTATATTCTGTTAATGAAACAGCTTGAGCCTGAATTGAAAGGTGGCTTTCATTCAAACCAGGCTTTTTCAATTAAGCACAGATTTCATTAGCACCATTGATGGAATACCCCCCAGGTGTGATAATATCAATTTATATTGAATAAGGAGTAATACATTCAGAATGTGATGATGGATTTTTTTTGAGTCATGAATGCAGAGATGTTTAGAAAATGAAAGTTTCTAAAAAATACACTTTATGTTTATTGCTATTTTGGCTTGAAATTCACATTGGGTAAGTCACCTTGTGGTCATTGTTTGAACCAACAGTTGACAATTACTGTCATTCCCTTGAAAACGATCGGTGGGGTTAAACCTCAAGAGCGTGTGAACGATCTTCAATTGGCATTAACGAAGGAGACCTTTGTTGGGTTGAGATTTTTGGCTAATCTTTGAGGTAATTTCTCAATATTAGAATTCCAAGTGTGTCAAATTTTCAACCATTATAGTTGTCCAAATGTTCCTTCAATTGCAGTGCATGATGTATCATTTGAAATCGCTTAATCTATAATTTCATAAAATGTAGTGATAGATGACTAGAATATAAGCAAAGCTGCTTTCATAGCTATAATGACAAACTAACTGTAGCAATCTACTTTCTCCTTGAGTGACAAGTTATCTTTAGATGGGACAATGATTCAATACACTAAGCAGGGCCAAAAGTCCAGTTCAAATGTACAATTTATATCAAAGATGCCGTGAGAAGAGAGCTCATCCTCAACTTGCACGAGGCCCGTCATGGACTTACACATTTGCCAGGATTTCAACCTTCCCAAGTTGTCCTACATTAGCCAGCTCCTCTGCACTTCTACAACCTTCAGGTTAAAGTCTGCAATAACTGCAATATGATGGTCCTTTCCTAGAGATGGTTAGGCTCTAACACTGAACTTTTTCTTCTGCTACATTACTGTCCAGCCCACACCTATGGGAGGGCAGCTCCCATTCAGCCCAGTCAAACTCTTCTCTGTCCGGGCACCCCAATGTTTATGTATAGCCCAAATTATTTGGACAACCTTACTAATGGTGGAGGCATGATGGTGTGGGGCTGTTTTTCAGTGTTTGGGCTAGGCCCCTTAGTTCCAGTGAAGGTTCATCTTAATGCTACAGGATACAACTACATTGTAGACCATTGGGTGCTTCCAAATTTGAGGCAACATTTTAGGAAAGGCCCTTTTTTGCTGCAGCATGAATGTGGCCCTATGCACAAAGTACAGGGTCTAAGACATGGTTCAATGAGGTTGATGTGTAGGAACTCCAGTGGAATTCAATTGGAACAGCGATTGCAAGCCAGGCTTCTTGTCCATCATCATTTCCTGACCTCACAAATGCTGTTTTGAATGAATGGGTACAAATTCCCACAGACACACTCCAAAATATTGTGGAAAGTCTTTCAATAAGAACAACGGCTGTTATAGTCACATAGGATGGCTCAACTCCATAATAATGCCAATGGTTTTCCAAATTATTATGCAAATTGGAATGAAGTGTCATAAACATTAAATATTTTGTTTTTCAATCAAACTCATGGATGGTATTGTCTCCGGGCTCTTTGGATCACTGAAATCAATCTCAGAAACCTGTGATAATTAGTTTGGCAGGTGAGCCCAATTAAAGTAAAAGTACTTAAGGATGTTCCACATTATTAAGCAGGCTACAGGTTTCAAACAATATGGGAAAAAAAAGGATCTCTCTGCTGTGGAAAAACATTGAATAGTGCAATGCCTTGGACAAGGTATGAAAACATTAGATATTTCACAAATACTTAAGTGTGATCATCGTACTGTGAAGAGATTTGTGACTGATTCAGAGCACAGACGTGTTCATGCAGATAAAGGCATAATGAGGAAGGTTACTGCCAGACAAATTCCTCAGATTAAAAGAGCCGCTGCTAAAATGCCATTACAAAGCAGCAACATGTATTTGTAGCTGCTGGCGCATCTGGAGTCCCGCAAACCTGAAAGTGTAAGATCAGGGGATGGACTGGGACAAACATTTGACGGCCGGGCCAGAGCGCAGTTTCGCGCTACTGTGGATGAGACAGTCAGTCCATTTCAGCCTACTGTCACCTGTTTTAATACGTCCAGGACTGTAACTGGCCGACCGGCCATCAAAGTAAAATATGATGGCCCGTTCGGCCAGGAATGGACCGGCCATTCGGGAAAACTCCCAACCCTCCCGATGGCCAGTCCGTCCATGTGTATGATCCTTCAGAGGCATGTAGTTGTGCATAAACCTACTATTTGGCCACCCCTAACCAATGCTCACAAGCAGAAACGGTTGCAGTGGGCCCGGAAATACATGAACACTAATTTTCAAACAGTCTTGTTTACTGATTAGTGCCATGCAATCCTGGATGGTCCAGATGGATGGAGTAGTGGATGGTTGGTGGATGTCCACCATGTCCCAATAAAGCTGCAATGTCAGCGAGGAGGTGACAGAGTCATGTTTTGGACTGGAATCATGAGTAGAGAGCTGATAGGCCCCTATAGGGTACCAAAAGGTGTGACAATTACCTCAGGAAAGTATATAGAGTGTCTGACTGACCACTTTCTTCCATGGTAAAAAAATAAGAACCGTTCGTCATCTTCATGCATGACAATGCACCATCTCATGCTGCAAAGAATACCTCTGTGTCATTGGCTGCTATGGGCATAAAAGGAGAGAAACTTGTAGTGTGGCCTCCATCCTCCATTGATCTTAACCCTATTGAGAACCTTTGGCACATCCTCAAGCAAAAGATCTGAGGGTGGGAGGCAGTTCGCATCAAAACATCAGCTCTGGGAGGCTATTCTAACATCCTGCAAAGAAATTCAAGCAGCACCTCTCCATAAACTCACAAGTTCAATGGATGCAAGAGTTGTGATGGTGATATCAAAGAAGGGGTTCTATGTTAACATGTTACTTGCCCTGTTAAGATGTGTTTGACAACCTTTAAAATGTTTTAAAACTCTGTTGTGCATTATAATTTGGAACAGTGCATTTAGATTTTTTTTGGGGAAAGAAATACTTTTTTCCAGCCTGATCTCTCAGAAATCCATGAAACTGCCACGGAGTCTGAACTTCAGAATCCGTGGCAGTTTCAAAGAAATGTCTGCAATGGGCGCACAGTGAGACCTTGCTGTAAACTCGATCTAAGCATTACCCAAACCCTTACCCTAACCTTAACCACTCAGAAACCTCACTGTTAATTCGACCTAAGCCTTACCCAAACCCTTACCCTAACCTTAACCACTCAGAAACCTCGCTGTTAATTCGACCTAAGCCTTACCCAAACCTTTACTCTAACCTTAACCACTCAGAAGCGGTTAGTGACTTGAAAGGTATACTGCCTGTCATTTGCATCGACTATTTAAAAAAATCAGTGTAAAATTATTTAGCATAATCATTTGGAACATGGTGTACAGTGTTTGTGCAGCACTAGCAAACAAGCTTAGACCCCTGTGGCTTTCTATGTGTCTATGCGTAGCAATGAACAATTGGCTTCTTTTTCATTGGACATATTCCGTGAAAACCTATAGTTTCTAACACTAGTATTCCTGCAAACGTACTTGATTATCTCATTTGTGGTCGTTTTTTACAGAGCAAGTAGCTGGTGGAGGAATCCAGGCTCTTGTTTATTGATGAGGTTGGTTTAGGAAACTGATTCGGCTATGGAGAAAGCATTTTGTATTGCTTTCACATGCTCCACCTAGGCCTCCACATGGACTGTGAGACCTGATCTTTGGTCAGTTGACACCCTCCATGTGTGAGGGTGGAAACTAGCGAGCAGACCTGTTTCAGAAGTGCAAAATAGTCAAGCCAAAAGAAGAGGTGTCTGTCATAACAGACTTCCATCAGAGGAAATAAAAGGATCAGGACTATTGTGGGATGATTCAAGCTGTTTCCAAGAACTGATTTTCTAGCAGCCTTCATGTTTCTGTATGTAATGGGCCATTTTTGCTGCAGATGGAATAAACTAAACGGGATGTCAACCACACAACCAAGTCTAGGGACAGGTCATTTACACTGTTGACACTGGATTCATTGACACAAATGAGAATATTTCTTCAATCCACTTGCCTGGTAAAGTAATGTTAAATAAATAAATTCTGAAAATTGTGAATTTATGTTACAGACATTTGAGTCATCCCACTTGATTTGTTAAGTTTCTCTACATTTGTAAATAATATACATTTCTTTAAATACAGTAGATAGAGTTGCTAGACACACATTTTTAGCTAGCATTTATGCTATCTTTGCAATTTATCTTCACGTAAGGCAAAATTCTACATCATTGCTCATGGACATACATTGATATACATGCATATTATTCTAATGTGTTGAAACTAGTAAACATATATAGAGATGCAGGCAGAGATATGCAAAATAATAAATAATATCTCAACCACATATGAGCAAAACACCTGCCATTTGTTTTAGATTTTATGTAAACCTTGATAAAAATATAAAAAGTAACCTACACAACCATGTGACAAATTGGGGGGGCCCTCTCAGAGAGAACACATAAACCAGATGGAACTCAGAGTGGTCTTCCTGGTACAGCACCATTTTGCATTGAGAAAGAGATGGGAAAGCATGGTCAAACAACCGCAGAGCAATGGCCTACATAAAGTGCCTTGCAAAAGTATTTGGCCCCCTTGACCATTTCGACCTTTTGCCACATTTCAGGTTTCAAACATAAAGATATGAAACTGTAATTTTTTGTGAAGAATCAACAACAAGTGGGACACAATCATAAATTGGAACGAAATTGATTGGATATTTCAAACTTTTTTAACCAATACAAAACTGAAAAATTGGGCATGCAAAATACTTTCGCAAGGCACTGTAAATCAACAGTGTGGGGGGGGTCAGGTGTCTTTTAAGCAGAGGGGCTGTGGTTGGTAGCATGCCTCATTCCTATACACCTCAATATGGGGCCTGGGTCTCATGTTTAGAGAGGGCCTTTGGGCAGAAAACTGGGTTTTGCAACCTGACGTGGCGCAGCCAGTACTGGCACAGTTCAAGAGACTGGAAGTGGACATGACATGCATTCCTTGGCCAATTTCTCTCCTGTATGCCACCATGGTGGACCACAGAACAACAGGATGCCTTGTTTCAGGCAGGGGGCACAGTGGAGACCGTTGTAGGTCTGGTTCTTGAGAGGGGCAGGTTAACATACTTTGGCCTGTTGGCTGCTATTACCTGCACAATTCAGGGCACAAACACAACTTCCACTACTAGGCTATATGCCAGCAAATGGAATGTGGAAGAGTATTTTTTTAATTCACAAAACAGTAGGAAGCTAGAGAGACAGGTTTGTGGTGGGATGGAGAGATGAAGGGCACAGACAGAGGCCAAGCCTGGACTCTGATCTCTGTAATCGTGGGGTATGCGTGTTCCAGAGTTGAACGCTTAGACTACACCAAACAACAAGGTATGATCATTTGGTTCCATGTGTTGTAAATAGAGTGTAATTTTAACATTTCTACAAATCATGTGTGTGGAACAGAATTCGCTGACCACTATCAGTGTATGCATTGGTGATTTATGCATGTCATTAGGAGGTTGACACATTCTTTGTCTTTTTACATCCAGCTCAATAGTTTGCTGCAGCTTGTCTCTGATTTTGAGTCTCTGTGAGCTGTTTTTTTTTCAAACCATTGGAGAGGGCTTGCAAGTACATACACAGCTTAGGATGTTTCTGGATACGGCGTTCCACAAGAATACCAATAGGATTAGGTTGACAGCCGTTTCGGCATGTCCCTTTATGATGGATAAGTTCAAATTGCTAATGGTTGAATATTTCCAGGTGGTGACCACAGACCGTTGCTATCTCCTCATCCTCCCTGACTGATTCTTCTTCAGTTTTGCATTTTGCTAGTGTGCTTCTCACTACTGTTAGCACGGGGCGGTACCTGCAGCCCATTCAATTTGCACAGGTAGTACAGCTCCTCGAGAATGGCACACCCGTACTGTATGTGCCATTGTAAGACGTCTTGCTTTCTCCCAGTACAGTCTCAAGAGCATGGAGGAGAAACCAGGAGACAGGCCATTGCACGAGGAGACTTGGAAAGGGCCGTAAAAGGGCATCAACCTAGCAGCAGGACCTGCGTAAAAAAAAATTGGAAAAATGCATAGATTTTAAAGGCTCTCAAGGTAGAAATGTGAGCCCCTGTTGTGAAAAAATATCCACAAAATTATTCAGTTAAAAGTAATAAGCTCTAAATATATGTAATAGACACAGATGAGTGTCTGGAACAAGGAGATGGTTTTGGGTTTTCTCTTTGATCCCCAGAAGCTGAACTATATGAAATAGGTAAACACATGGCACTGCTGAAACATTTTGAAATAGCCAGACATTAATTAAAATAATATTATATATAAAAATGAGTTTTCCTTAGATCTATTTTTATTTCATGCATAATTAATGTTTTTTTCAAAAATCTGCCTCTATGCCCAATAGCGCTAAACAATAGGTGTTAATGGCTATATCAGTTTGAGGGCTTCTTCTGATTTGTCATTGATTTACTCCTCTTGGAGGTGTGATGATATCATGACAGTGCTGTGTGTTAGGTAACAACTCGAAGTGTGATCTAAGGATGAGCATTGTTGCTTAGGTGGTTGCTAAGTGTCAGGTCGTTAGGCAACCCCTCGGGGGGTTGTTTGTGCATTGTGTGAGGCCAGCCTAGCGGATATGAACAATGTGTGTTGCATGGATATGGTTGGTTTAAGGCCTTGTTGGGCTTGATCTCTCTGGAGATTGTGCCAGATGTGGAACTCTCAGGAGAGAGGTGTTGGATCTGTCAGGTATTACAATTGACAGTGTGTAGCTCCATGCTTAACCAAGGTTCACTTAATGGGTGGAGCTTCAAGATATGGAACATTAGTTACTGGGTAAGAGGAGTAATGGTAACCTATGAACAGACGGTACATGTAAAATAATACCTTCTGAATCAAATAATGGAATCGCATAATGGCTGCTGCTCACTGTAGCAACTTTAGCGATCCATTGCGACGTGGTCACGAAAGCATTTAGCACCTCTGTTGGAGGTAGCGACTAGTTACTTTGCGTTTATGTTCACACTGCAGCAAATGTTTTCCAGACACTACCGACTTTTCTACAGTGCTAATTCTACGGCCCACTAGATTGCAGATGCAAACACATGAAGAAAATAAACACAAGACCCTCTTGTTAAAAGTAACTACCACAGAACGGGTAGACACTATGAGATATGGATTCCAATTTCTCTTACGGAGGAAAAGTACTTCAGGGCGGGCATCGCGGTGGGAGATGACTGATAAAGCTGCACTTTATTGGCAACAAGTATCATGTTTTTTAGAAAATTTACAAAATAGTGTGTCAGCCGCTAATGTTATATAAACAAACATTATATTCCATTTAAAAGAAATGTATTCAAATTGAAACGCTGAGAAATTGTTTCCCAAGGAATGTTTTAAATGTCCTTACACCAAATGCTGTACTCACCAGATCCAATAGGGTGCATCGAGTAGATTGGGCAGTTGGAATGCAAAATTGTCATAGAAAAAGGTGCACATTTTCAGGTGGTTTTATATGCATGCATTCATTTTAATCTGGACATACAGCTCTGGAAAGAATTAAGAGACCACAGCAAAATCATCTGTGTCTCTGGTTTTACTAATGATGTGTTTAGGTAAAATTATGTTTTTTTCTTCCATAAAGTTGTCTGACAACAGGGATAATTCAGAATGCAGGGTTGACAAACTGAGTTGAACCACAACTCTGGGATGACTGATTCTGAATAAGTGGTAACAATTAGTTCAGTCAACTCTGAGTTGAAGCAACCCTGAGTTTAGCATGAGATATAAAAGTCATCATCAATGGAACGCAGACATCACCATTCATCATGGCAACAGGAGAAAACACTCCAAATGCCTATTTCCCCCCAGTGGAATTAAAAATATTAATGACTGCTTGTTGCTAAACCCACTTTCTGAAGTACCCCTAACATTTCTCCCAAATCCAAAATAAAAATTTAATTCTGAGGATTTTATTTGATGAATACTAATTGATTTAAGTCAAATTCATAGTGGTCTATTTTTTTTTCCAGAGCTGTATGTCAAGCATAATGTTAAGCAATATGTTGTCTGTTTATTGGATGTGATTTCTGATATTTATTGTCCAGACACAGTAGAAGAGTTGCAGAAAGTAGCATGTGGATTCCAGGAACAGTGTGACCAGTGGTGGGCCGTCAGGGCCTGCAAGGCCTTCTCTGCAGGCCCAAAGTTAATCAGAATCAGAAATGTATTTTTGTAATTCTTTAATATATTTTTTCATTAACACTATATGTATATCTTACAAAGTTCATTTAAATTAGTCTATATGGTGATTTCATTGCTACAGTACGTTCTTTTCAGTTGCCTTGCTTTTAGCGCAGCTCATATAAATGAAAGCTTTTATCCAATAAGATTTTTTCATCT
>JACXGM010036840.1:0-11273 GCA_016801145.1 Umbra pygmaea
TGTTCTTTCCCTTCCCAAAGCCGATAACACAACGTGAGCGGTGCCTACAATGGATAAAACAGTGTGGACGGCTCCACTCCCAGTTAAATGTGTCTAACATTACGAAGCATAAATACGTCTGCTCAAAGGTAAGGCTAACAGCTAACTAGTTACCGTGTTGTCTAGATCTACTAACTAGAGGCAAGAACACAACTGGGACAAAGTTATCATTACCATGGATATCATTGCCAGAATGTTAACCTACTCTCTAAGCTAAATTTAACGAGCCCTTTAGCTTTAACCAACATTAGTTAACATGTTAGCTAACGCTAGGTTTGCTGTTGTTGTGTTGGGTCTTTGAGCTCCCCAACTTTATTTTTCGTCAGTTTTCAACAAAGTTGAACATAGCGCCCCAAAAAGCAACTTTAATTAATTTTGTTTTTATCTTTCATGTAGCATTTTATGAACGGATAACCTACCCAAGAGCATGACTGGTCCACAAGGCTGTGCTGATTCCGTTTGAGGTACATGGTGTTTCTCAGATTTAGCTTGAGACCGGTAAGCATTAGCCTGGATAGTAGTCGTGTCTCCTTCATTGCGTATTTTTACATTTTGAATATATACCTCCACTGCATACTGTAACCCCTTTTGCCTCAATCTTGAGGATATCGGAGGTAATGCTCCAAAAAAGGTAACTGACACGCACGCTATACCTTTTCCGTTATGGCAATCTGTTGCACTGGTCGGGTGTTTGACCATTTGTTTGTCGGACGAAGCAACATTAACTAAGGGGGGCGAGGCTCGGCGAAAGGCTAATTGCAAACTAAAATGCCACAGGTGTGGTAAATTAACCTTTAATTGCCATTTTAACCTGTGTGTGTCACCTTGTGTGTCTGTAACAAGGCCAAACATTTAAAGGTATGTCAACTTTTGTTCAGGGCCATTTGGGTGATATCTGTTATCGGTATGGTTAATAAAGGAGCCAAACAACTATGTGATAATTAATGGCTTTATCAGATTCTTTGCATGAACAGTCATATTGTCAAAATAAATGCCGAAATTTTGATCAACTTCTGCCAGGGTATGCAAACCTATGAGCACAACTCTATGTAGATGATGAAGACAACATAGCAGGGAAGGAGACATCTACCATAATTTCACATAATGGACAGGTGAATGCCAAAGACCAACTGAGATTTTAATGGCAATCAAAATGGTGAAACATGGTTGCTGATAATATGTTCCAACTGTGTTGTCTGAGGGCCTGCCGTGTTCCCTGTATCTAGCCACATTAGTTTCTGCTCTATCGTCGTCAATATAGCAGGGGAGGCCCTCTAACATAATTACGCCGCATGAAGCGCAGTCAGTCATCCACAAAATTAGCACTAAATGTCCTGCAATCAGACAAGCCAATTAGATTCCTGTTGGCCTTATATGCTCAGAGTATAAAACCATTGGGCTTTCAGACAGACATATGAAAATCATCCCGCCTTCTGAAGTGGACATTATCACAGCTCTGCACTACATTTCAGAAGAGAACCTGGAAACACAAGTTCTGCTGAGACCATGTAGCTTATCCCAAACTCAGTTTCTAACTTGTGTCCATTAAATCTCCAATCATCACGGGGCACCAAAAAACAAAACGGAGCCACTTATTTACCACAGCCTCTTTTAAAGGTCCACTCTAGGGTCCCCTTTAGTTGCTGAACAGATGGTTTAGATTTGTGAATCACCTCCCAACTGGGCATTTAAGTTAGTAAGACCAGCAAACAGATGGACAGACAAATGAACAGAAAGGTAGGAAGGCAGACAGACAGGTAGAAAGGCAGACAGACAGACAGACAGGTAGAAAGGCAGACAGACAGACAGACAGACAGGTAGAAAGGCAGACAGACAGGCAGACAGACAGACAGACAGGTAGAAAGGCAGACAGACAGACAGACAGGTAGAAAGACAGACAGACAGGTAGAAAGACAGACAGACAGACAGGTAGAAAGACAGACAGACAGACAGGTAGGAAGACAGACAGGTAGAAAGACAGACAGGTAGAAAGACAGACAGGTAGAAAGACAGACAGGTAGAAAGACAGACAGGTAGAAAGACAGACATACAAGCATATAGACAGACAGACAGAAAAACAAACAGACAGATACACACATGGCAGACAGAGACAGAGAAGGAAGGAAAGCAGGGAGACAGACAGTACCTCGATGGGCCAGGTTTTGAAGGAGTGTCCTGAGGCGCTGTAGAGTGGAGGCCGACACGTCGTAGGTGTAAAGATCTGCGCCGGGTAACTCCAGGCACCTTCCGAACACTCTGTCTAAGAGACAACACACACAAGCCGTGTCATCCTACACATCCTGTCCGGCAGTGAATGGAGATGTGGAAAGGGCTACTTTGTGGAAAGCTATGACAATGGGACAGTGTTTTAGGATTGCCACTCTAAGGAACGTAATCTTCCCCAACCTTGGTGGAATAAAAATGGAAGTTGTGTACCCCTCAGCTTCTGGTAAGCTTTCAATCCTGTTTGGGAGCTAATAGCTGACACTTTTTTTGACAGCGGTGTGATAAACGGAGATGTTATCAGGGACCCAGTTATCTGCCTATCAGCAGGCCCGCTCAGCTTCGCTCCATATGCAGGTTGCTAGGCAACCCACAGCGGAGCTCCTGTCTGGACAATAATTCAATGGTTATCAGGACTGGAAGAGGACGCTGTGAGAGCAGGGGTCAGGCTACGGTGTGAGGAATACAAATGACCCAGCCACATGTAAACGTGTGTTTGTCTGAGAGAGAGACTACGGTAATGATCTGGATTTCATACTGCACCACAGAACAGCAGGATTTGCATTCATTTACTGGCCTTCACTTTAGTGGAAAGCAGTCACATCACGATTTGACTGACAACTTGCACTTAACATTGCCAAAGGGGCATCAGATGGCTCAGTGGTTAGGGAGTTGAGACTTCGGTCGGAAGGTTGCCGATTCGATTCCAGGCTGTGCCAAATGTCGTTGTGTCCTTGAGGCAGGCACTTTACCCTACGTTGTTATATTTACTGTAAGTCGCTTTGGATAAGAGCATCTGCCAAATGACTAACATGTCAAATAAATGTATGCATTTGTAGTATGTACATTTTACATTCAATATTTTTATTTTACAGTTTGCATTTTCATTTCGATGTTCAGAAGTATGTGCTGTCACAACAATGATGTTAGATTTGCATCTTTGCATTATTTAATGACAAAAGGAAATTATTTCTGTATTGCTACTAATAATCAGTACTCTGAATATGAACTTGTTTTTTTACACATTACACATTTTCATCGGTTTTCATTATTCTGTATCTGTTCATCAGTACTTTAAATTTGAAAATAGTTTTTTTCTGCATGACTAGTATTCATCTACTCTGACTCTACACTAGTCACTGTCTTTCTGCCTCGGCTCATTTGAGAACTTTTTAATTACAAGTCTGTGTTCACTGTTACATTGAGTGGCTCATAATTACCATCATGATAATGTAATGTCAAGCTCTACTTTTAATTGAATTCTTCTTTTAGATGAAAAAATGTGTTTCCCTCTTTCTATCACCAATGGAATAACTGCTCTCTGTGGGAGAATTCCATTGGAAGGGACAATTAACATAAAAACAGAGTATTATTTTAGCCTCTATACACTGTCACATCTCGCTGTAATATGTGGACACCCCTACTAATGGTGGAGGACGGATAATGATCTGGGGCTGTTTTTCAGGTTTTGGGCTAGATACCCTACTTCCAGTGAAGGCTCATCTTTTTTTATCTGAATGTGCACAAATTCTCACAGACACACTCCAAAGTCTTGTGGAAAGTCTTCCCAGATGATGTGTTGCTGTTTTAAGGGGGGCCAACTCAATATTAATGCCCATGGTTTTGGAATGGGATGTCCAAAAAGCCCATACATGTGAGAGTCTAGCCTATTGCTGCCCTGTTTTTTGTTGTTTTTGTTTTTCATCAGGGCTGTGTGCTGTCTAGAATTGTATTTCTATTTCCCAATTGGGGCTGCTTGTAATTTGGTTTCATGGCTATCACCTGTTCCTTATTAGATGCCTATAAGATCTGGATCATTGTTTGCTCTTTATGAGGTATTGTTGGTGTAAGTATGGTTAATTAGTATTAACCATACTAAGCCTTGGTTAATCTATATCTATATATTATCCGTATATCGAACCTATGCTTTGTTTTATTCCTACTATGATTTTGCCCTAGCCCATGAAATTACTTATTATTGTTGGTACTACTCATTTTGACATAAGCCTCCTTTGACCATAAATTTTGTCTTCTGGGTCCTATTCCCGCTTCGGGATCAGTAAGATAGCGTGACAATATAGGTGTGATGGTCAGCTGTCCACATAGTTTTGGTAAAGAAAATGTGAAAGGATGGTAACATTAGGAATGGGTCTCATTTCAGACTGAGTGCAAACAGGAAGATGAGAAGCCATTAAGTCATTGAGAACTCAGAAGTAGTTTATAGCAATGTAACGGGAATGACATAATAAATGACAGACATACTGTAGCAGACAGGGACACAACAAGCCGCAGTCATCTTATATTTGATTTGTTGTGCACCTTTGGCAGTTTCCATGACAACTGCAACTCCTAATTCGTTGCTTCCTCCATGGTTGACAGGATATTCCCAACAGACATCACACATACTCGAAGCCTGAACACACACATTCATATATGTACACATAAATCGAAATGCAAACACACAGACACAAAATGCTAAATATTTTTTACACAATCCACAGAAAAGCTATGTTCAGCAGTCATTTTTATTCAGCAGTAAACAGCTAATTAACAGAGAATTATAATGGAGTAGGGCGTGGATACCATCTAATTCAGACGCAAGTCTCCCCAGTCAGCTAGGTTAAAAAAGCAGAGATGATTCTAAAGTGTTGCTTAGCTACTTGACAGTGAATGCGATAGACCAAATCTAACGTTACTTGTTGGACTACACTCGCTTTGAAGGATTGGTTCTTTTGTGTGTATCTTGTGTTTATGTGTGAGTATTTTTCATATTTTGATTGCATAATGTTCAAGGCTTAATTTTTACGGAGACCTGCATGTGTCTTATTGTGATTTCCCTAAAGAAAATACTATTTTTAAAAGCATTATTTTTAAGACTTAGGTATGGAAATGTCTAAGTTGATACAATGCTGATACAAAGGTTTTTGGTTTTATTTTACACTTGAAAGTGAAGTACATGTAGGTGTGTTGGCTAAACAGACAGCAGAAAATACTGAACAAAAAACAACATGAAGTTTTACTAAGGCTGACAGTGAAATGAATGAGGATGACTGACAAATGGACATTACAAACTTTCACCCCCCGTTCAACAAAACATCCCTCCCACCAAAAGAGACCTCCCTCATTCCCCCCACCAAGAATGGCCTCCCTTAACCCCCCCCCTCTACCCACCGAACAAGACTACCTTGACCCTCCCTGAACTGTAGAGTTAACAAAAAATACACATTTATAAAAAACATATATGTTTTTGTACAATTACGTAACATGTCACAATATGACAGGTGCCAGAGCCACAATACATTAGGTGTTTCAACAAGGAATTTAAACTAAACATGATGAACAACAGGGCACACTGCTTTTCTAATACTATTTTATCAAAACTACAGGAGCTTTCATCTGACAGCAAATCAATTATGTGTATGTTTTCATGCAAAGCCTATAGCCCATACCAGCAGAATTGATAAAGCCCAACAGGGGATTTCACCAGAAATGAACCATAATCAGTTGAAATGATACTCGGTAAATCAAATTGAATATGAAATTGTGTTAAAACAAAAACAAATCCATTTCATTATAAATGTAAGGAGAGGTTTGGAGGGGTTGGTGGATGGGGTTTGCGGTGTGACACTAAATATATATCCGATCTCTGCAGCTCTTTTTTGCTAAACTATTGTCTGTGTCACCAATGACATCCCTATGAAGTACACTACTTGCACTGCTTACATAACAAGCTGTCATTTGGAGCAGAACCAAAGGAGTTTTTTTAAATGTGCGTTAGTCCTTGGAAAAGAAATCCCTCAGACTTGATTGACATAGATATTAGACGCTTTTCTGCTAAAGGTAAATAATTCTCAATCCAGACATTCCATCCAGACTCCCACCCCCGGTAAAGCCATTTATCAGTGAGCACTAATGCTCAAGGATAACACAACGAAGAACTATATCTGACAGTCATTCAAGCACAGCAAGCATTTTAGCAGGAAACCTGTCAATCTGAAAGTGGGAGAAATGGGTAATGGACACATATGCCAACAGAAAGGCCTGAATATTACCTATATTAAAGGCACTCAAATAATATACTGGGTCTGGACATACCTGTCCTTATCATCCTAGGTGGAACACGACTCAAGACCCCTACATTTTAAACTGTCCACATCTCTCCATCAGGACAGGTTTTGTGTAGCCAGCGGTCTACATTTGGAAAATGACTAGTCTGTAACAATACTATTAAACAAGGCCAAGCTCCCCAAAGGGGAACAATTTTCCCTACATCATGTACTAGAACCATATGGGGTCTATGGTGCTGTTGCAGGTGCGATTTCTTTAAGACTGCAAAGGGAGCTCGGCTACCCATAAAATGTGAAACAATGGTCAAATATGTACTATTGTGTTAAAAATTTATTGACTAAAAATGTGTTACGACACGTTTGTCTCGAAGATGAGTTCGTTCAGAATGAGCTACATATAGCAGGATTACATGCCATGTTATTGTTGTCATACAGTATAGCAAGTCGACTAACTCGATTTCCTTCTCATACATTTCCGTAGCATCACAGTGCATTTCCCTGTTGAAGCCTGGCATTCATGGACTTCAATGGGGCTGCTTTAAACAGTTTTTTCAGTGCTTCGAAAATAGATAGTCATTGGATAATGATTATGTCCCGCCCACGGACGCTCAGCATCTCTGGGGGTAAATAGAGGAGTGGGCTGGCCTGGACTCCGGGCTTCTGCGTGGTGATTGGAGGGTCCCATACAGAAATCTAATATATGTGTATATAACTTATATGTCCTATATCCGCATATATGGTGGAAACATCATCACATATATGTACATATATGTCGAAATATACAAAAATGTGCTGTTTTTATATTTGTGACATATATTTTCACATTTGACATCCATATCTGCATTTACCGATGGTTTACAGAGTGTTTAAGTGATGTAATGTATAATATCTGTCAATGTACAAATGAGATTATGTAAATAAAAATATAGAAATACTGCTACATTTATTCTTGCCTTATGTCAGTTTAACAATTCGTCTACAAATTTAAACAAGAATGAATGCTTATGTGTGAGATATTGATGTTATACAGTACTGTATCTGTGATAAGTAGGGGTATGACATGTATGTCAATGAAATATTTGGTAAAATCTTTTTTAAATGTATCCCATATGGACATTTAATATGGCCATATATGTACGTATACATATGTCAGATATCGGAATATATGGTGGAAACATCACATATGTACATATATGTCGAAATATAGAAAAATTGGCTGTTTTTATACATGTGACATATTTCCAATAATAATAATTATAATAATTATAATATTTATAATATTTCCATTTAATTCCAATTTTATAAACAAATATATGTTAAGATTTGTCATATGTATGGCCATACATTCTGTACGGGGTCTGTCGAAAGCCTGCATATCCTTTTGATTTAAAGCGTTTTTATACTATAAAAAGTCGCCGAAGCTATTCAGCTCAGTCCCACTCCCATCGCAGATTTTGCAAGTGTAGTCAAAAGACAAACTGCCTCAACCTATTTTTTGGTATTTGCTTGGCAAAATTGCTAGGCAATTTTTATCATACATTTCATACAATTATACACCACATTCCTTGTATCAGTTTAATTTAAATCCCAAATTGCCTGCTTCGAGTATAACAACGTTTTGTTAGATCGATCGTTCGTTCGGCCAAAAATCTGCTTTCCCTATTTGAAAGACCAGCAGCCACCACTGTGCTGTTGGTATACATAAAATGTACAGTATATTGTTCTGAATTAACATGATAGCCTACAGTGGATATTAATGGGACTGGGCATTGAGGCTACATGTTATAAGACAAAAGGTCTATATTATCAATACAGATTAGGTGACAGTGTCTGTAATATCTTTGATCTTATTGGACCAGAGGAAAATAGGTGAAGCAAGGTCTATGGAAAGTGTGAACTGCTTAACAAACCACAGAGGGATCGAGATTGAGCCAAGTTGACCACTAATCAATACTACGAAAAGTACTTAACAACAGCACATTTCTCACAGACAAGTTTCTGGGTTATGGGGGGCCAAGGCTCATTGATGCACGTGGGGAGCGAAGGCTGGCCCGTGTGGTCCAATCCAACAGACGAGCTACAGTAGCTCAGATTGCTGAAAATGTTAATGCTGGTTCTGATAGAAAGGTGTCAGAACACAGTGCATCGCAGTCTGTTGCGCGTGGAGCTGCTGTTTGGTGGCAAAAAGGGGACCTACACATTATTTGGCAGATGGTAATAATGTTATGGCTGATCGGTGTACATTGTGGATTAAAATAATAAAAACACTTATGGGACCATTTCTCTTGTTTGCCATTAAAAATATAAGTGTTTGTAAATGTTCAAATAAACAGGAATGTTCTTGGTCTGAAGTTTTTTTAGAATTGTTAGATAAAAAGTACTAAAGTTTTAAAAAGTACATTCCTGTTTATTTGAACATTTACAAACACTTATAATTTTTATGTAACACTACTTACAGTAATAATTCAAACATCAATATTACATAGAAATTATACACCGATCATCCATAACATTATGACCACCTGCCTAATATTGTGTAGGTCCCTCTTCAGCCGCCAAAACAGCAGCCGCCTATGCAACAAACAAGCTGTAAAAGAGACATGGGTTTTAGTTGATTTCTCTCTTTAAATAAAATAATATGTCTTAGGTCAATACATCAATGTCTATAATAAAAAAAAATTTAAACGCACACAACAGGATTCAAACTAATGACCAACTGACCGTAAGGCTGCGATACTCTCGCTGCCCTATACCAGACACATTGTGGAAGGTAATTTAAAGGATATGACTAGGCAACTTTATGTATATACAGCCATACATTTTTATCAGTCTTTACATGAGTCAATCAACTTAAATGTTAAAATGTCTATTCAAATGTAGGACACATCTTTCTTTGCTGAAATATGAGCAGAAAATACTTGGCAGAAGCAGAGAAAACAGTACATCAGTACTGTTAATCTTAGTTAAACACTCGCGGCTCCCGGCGCTGTGTGAATGCGTTCATGTGATTGGCTTATAAGTAAACAATCCCCCACGAAGGGTGCATTCTTGTGATTGGCTAAAACAAGGGAGATATGACTGGTTGCAGATCATTCCCTGTTTAAAAAAAAGGCATTTGTTTGTCGGGCCAAGTCAGGCGAGTCTCAAAATTCACACACAAATGCAGTGACGTTCACAGACCGCAAGCAGTTTGTAAATCAATATATATTTGTGTGTGCATCAGAAATACATTTCTGAATCTTGTCCTGTGCATTTCTGAATCTTGTGTGCATTTATACAATTTGTTTGATTTTCTGAATTGTGTGTGTGTGTGTATTTATGAATTTTGAGTGCATTTGTGAATTTTGTATGCATTTGTGAATCTTCTGTGCTTTTTGAAACTTGTGTGTGCATTTGTAAATGTTGCGCGCATTTGTGTTTACTGTGTGTGTATTTATGAATCATATGTGTGCATGTATGAATCCTGTGTGTGCATGTGAATGAAGTGTGCACATTTATCTTTATTGAGACTCTTTTAGCTCCATACTTTATTACCGTAACTACTTAATAGGTGTGTGTTCGTGTTGGCCGCTGTCCATTTCCTACAGCTCTGGAACCATGGGTAGAAAGAGTAGAAAGCTAGTACACAACCACATATTTTTACATTCATTATGTGTGAATAGCTCTGGAGAAGAGTGCCAGCCATAAAGCATGATGAAAGCTTGGCGCTGAGCTCTAAATCTTTGGGGACACTCATTTTCACTCATGCAAAGATGTTCCCAAAGCTTTTCCATTGGCTCAGGAGAACTATGGCCATATGATTTGAGGAAATTAATCTCCATCCGCTGTGTAACCTTCACCTCGTAGGCTGGAATCTACTGTAGCAGTGGGCGAGGTTTCCACGATTGACTGGCCGTTGAAGACCGACCGTCAAACTCTCTGCAACTGACATTAAATGCATCACTTCTACCAAGCAGCAACCTTCTTGGAAATGTTCCGGAATGTTCTCCTTAATTTTCCATCAGTTAAAGAGCAACAGCTCAGCTCTGTCTCATCATCAACTTAAACCAAGATTGACCTCATTGCCGCACCCTCTTCATATAGCCAGTGGGTACGCTGCTTGAAAAGTCTCAGCAATTTTCTTTTATTACACTACACAGCTACCTAATAGGATTCCAGTCAGGGTAATTAAACGCAAACCCTGTTTTTCATTTCAGCACTGTACAGATTCTTGTTCAGTTCAAACCTGCTAAACTGAGTTAAAATGGAAATGAAGCTACATATCACCTCATTTTTTTTCATCCTCTGGGACCTGATAGTAAGAGAGATTTTAGCTACAAAATGAACTTTTATCATTAAATTCAGATTGGGGTTTCTGAATTGTATGACACAAGTTCACCTGCTGTAAGTAAAAGTCAGTCTTTCTATACATGCTGCGACTCATTGCTGGATCGATTTCATAATGTGCTAATTTTGGGCTAAATGAATCAAGCTGTGTTTGTTCAAACAAACCACAAAATAAAATGTAAGCCCAGATCTTTAGTCATTTAGCTTACTGGTTTGTAGAAAAATTTAACACAAGAGGTCTTCTGAGTGGTGCAAAGCACATTATAGTATTAAGGCTAAAAAATGTTTGTGTGTCAGATCGGTCAAAGCTCCTTTTGACCAGAAGGATCAAAAGGATGTTACTTTTCCCAGGGCTAGGATGTTACTTTTCCCAGGGCTAGGATGTTACTTTTCCCAGGGCTAGGATGTTACTTTTCCCAGGGCTAGGATGTTACTTTTCCCAGGGCTAGGATGTTACTTTTCCCAGGGCTAGGATGTTACTTTTCCCAAGGCTAGGATGTTACTTTTCCCAAGGCTAGGATGTTACTTTTCCCAGGGCTAGGATGTTACTTTTCCCAGGGCTAGGATGTTACTTTTCCCAGGGCTAGGATGTTACTTTTCCCAGGGCTAGGATGTTAC
>JACXGM010036841.1:0-11273 GCA_016801145.1 Umbra pygmaea
CATTAACTAATTGAATTTGGGTGAAGGAGAAATTAGGAAGGCTAGGGCATGGTACTGCAGAGGGCAGGGGACTGTCAACTGAGGTTGTGCCAATAGCCAGGGTGAGGTTAGCCCGGTGAAATGCATGGCCAGCCATACCAAAATGCTTATTAAAGTGATCAACTATGGCAGTTTTGATTGTGGTGATAGTGTTGCCTAGATGTATTCTATGTGTTGATATAGCTATAATCTCAGTTTGTTTTACTTGAATTAGAGAATGTTCAGTCATGTCTTAACAGACCTTATTTGTACACACTGTATATACATTTCTTTTGAGTATTTAGTGTAATTCAAATGTAACTTTGTTGTCTTTTTTGTTGCATTTTTAAGCTCTGTCTTGACAGGTCACTGTTGCAATAGAGTATCAGTTCTCTGTTGGCCTACTTAATTAAATCAAGGTGAAATAAAAAAATAAACAACAAATCTTGGTCAATATCTAAGGTAGAGGTTCCTACCGACCAAGGACATGTATGTGCCTATTGTACCCACTGTCTCATTGATGAAAGCCTCATCTTGTTGGCCACTGAAGATGACACATTGTTTCAGGGGTCAGGTGATATCCTCAGCATAGACAGCATGACAGACCTGCATGACAGAGAACTTTGCAGTTGCACAAGTATAAAAACACACAAGACAAAGTGTAACTCCATATCATGTAAAAGACTGAGATTGAATACTAGTAATACTCAGGATAGATGAAGAATACAGAAAATGAGGGCATTACTGTCAAACCTATCATATCCAATCACATTTTTTTTGTAAAATGTGTGTGTGTGCTGCTGTGAGATATGTTTTTGTGAGACACAATTCACCTTTGGCTAAGCCACACCCTAGCGTGTAGATTGACCAATCCCAGCGCAGCCAAGAACGAGCTCCCACAGAGGTCTGATTTTTTTTACACAGCGCTCCATTGATTTTAACACAGGAGTCTCATATTTTTGGTCTCGGCAGGCTATTACCAACGTAGTTTTATCAAAAATATAAGGTTAAACATTGTGGCTGGGGCATTTGTAACACAGATACACATTTCCCAGAGAGGTTGGAGGAGGTTGGAGGGGGTTGTCCATTTCTTTCCCTTCCCAAAACCAAAGTAAAATCCTGACAAGTGTCAGCTAACTTTAACTTTACCTAGCATACCAGTTGTTGATACGCTAGCACACGCTGCTAATAAATAAAACGTTATACTTGCGTAGTCCGTTTGCTTTGTCATAGCTTTGCATGAACAGTGTTGCTCCTCGATATTGTTAGTCCCAGCCTCCGTCTTAATTAGTAGGATATGCGGAGCCGCTTGTTTATTTTTTGACTGTGACAGGTACAGTATGCTTTTGCCTCTTTTTGGATGCCTTGTTGTTCATTGCGTTTCGTATGTCTTGATTATAGCCTTTGAATGCATATTGTGGAAACTTTATTTACTGCTTTATAAAAGTTTGATAAAATTTCAGCAGGAAGAGCTGTCACAGCATAAGCCATGTTGATACCAAACCAGAGCCCAGATGAAGTTGTCGGACGTAGCAACAGTAGCCAAAGGTGAATTGTATACCACAAACGTTTTTGTTTTTTATGTGCACACAATTGTATGTGTCCCGGATCCTAAGGGAATTACTATTAAATACATTACCATTCAAGATAAAAAAAAATTTTGACTGGTACTGCATGTAAAATAAACTCAAAAACAGCAAAAAAAGAAATGTAAATGTTTTACACATTGTGTCCCATGCTTGTTGAATTACCAAAAGAAATATTAACTTTCACCTGTGGAATGGTCATTAAGACACCAACAGCTTACAGCTGGCATGTTGGGTCACATTTATGAAAACTGAGGACACTAAAGATACCTTTCTACTGACTATGAAAAACACCAAAAGAAAGAAGCCCAGGGTCCCTGCTCATCTGCGAGAACATGTCTTATGCATGCTGCCGAGGCATGAGGACTGCAGATGTGACCAAGGCATGAAGGAAAAAGTCTGTCATGAAGGAATACTCAATTTGATAAAAATGATATCTGCTATACTACTTACATTTTGTCAAGTCCAATGGCAGCGTCCAAGCTTCACGAAATGCTAAAGCTCAATGGCTCCATCTTTTGATTGAAAATAATGAGAAAACTTTTTGGGCCGATCTATGGGATCAAATAAGGGCCAATAATATTTTGAGGTTGTGAAGTGATGTTTGCATGTGTAAAAATGTTTTGCCATCTGTGGAAATATTTTGTGAATATGTAAAAATGTTTTGCATCTGTAGAACTATTTTGTAAATGTCTGTGATAAAAACGTGATAAAAATCGATCAACAACAAAGGAAAAATTACACATTTTGAAAATATGCAACTAAACTCTATGAGAATAGTGTGAAATATTTACTAACTTATAATATTTTAATAAGACCATTTACATTTGCAATCTGGATTGCTTAAATATATAATGAATACACAAGAGTAATGTTAGCTACATTAAAGATTGAAATTGTTGATCGGTGGGCAGCGTTCTGATTGGCTAATCAATAAGCAACATGCTGATTGGATAACATTTTGGCCACCGATGCAAAACTTTTTTACCCGTTCACAAAATATTCCTACAGATACAAAACTTTAAAAAAAATTATATTGTTATATATATATATTGTAATTTTGGATAAGAATAAATTTTTTTTGCACCAAATCACTCCCTGTATAAATAAACCACCATCTTGAAATGAGCATGAGAAAAGATTGTAGGTGACTGCACTAATCATAATACTAAATTGCAGACAAGCAGCTAGCTTTCAATTATTTACTGACATTGGTAAGTTTTGTAGATTCAGACAATTTATAAATACGGTTTAAAAACATATTTCAGAGCTATAGTCCTTTACTCCTTGTCCAGTGGAGGCCACACCCAAGCCTAAATGGGTGATGGCCACAACACAGCCTGCGGCCAACTCAGGGGCTCCTCCCCAACGCCATAGCCAGGGGTTCTGACCCTGAGACCGAGTTCCCACCCCGCTCGCCCGTCTCCATAGGACTTGGACCCTGTTACGACCTCTGAAGCTCTGCCGGTTGACACAGTGACCACCGGGGGTCTCCAGCAACCAGGAGCAATGGCAGAGTCCACCGGTGTCCTTCAGCAATGTATTTCAGTTGAGGTCCATGTGTTTATGTGTTATGGTTTCTCTTCGTGTATTTTTTATTTTTTTATTTAACCTTTATACCAGGTAAGTTGACTAAGAACAATTTCTTATTTACAGCAACGACCTGGGAGCAATTACGGTAAAGTGTCTTGCACAAGGACACAACGACATTTGGCTCAGTCGGGAATCGAACTGGCAACCTTCTGACTACAAGTCTGACTCCCTACCCACTGAGATGGTCAACAGATCAGATGGTCAACTTCTTTCCTGTATGTATTGTTTATTCAGTTCATTTAATATTTATTTTATGAGTGTTCTTACGCATGTTCTTACGCATTATTAGATTTTTACCATTAAACCTTCACGACTATCTCCCATCTTGTCAACCACATGGATAACAACTGTGACAAGACAGGACTGGCAAAAAGTGCTCTTCGCTGACGATTCACGGTTTTCTCTCACAGGGGGCAATGGTCAGACTAGTGTTTATCGTTGAAGGACTGACCATCACACCGAGGCCTGTACTCCGGAGTGGGTTTGATTTGGAGCAGGAGGTTCCGTCGTAGTCTGGGGGGGGGGGGTGTCACAGCATCATCAGACAGATTGTTGTCATTGCATTCTCAATGCTGTGCGTTACATGGAAGATGTGGTACCCTTCCTACAGGCTCATCATGACATGAACCTCCAGCATGACAAGCCTAGATCTCAATCCCATTTGGCACCCCTTGGACCTGTTGGATCGGAGGGTGAGGGCTATGGCGTTTACCCCCAGAAATGTATGTAAACTTGCAGATGCCTTGGTGGAAGAGTGGGGTAACATCTCACAGCAAGAACAGGCAAATCTGGTGGAGTCCATGAGGAGGAGATGCATAAAACAGCTGATGGCCACACCAGATACTGACTGTTACTTTAGGGACACAGTTCCATTTGTGTTAGTCACATGTCTGTGGAACTTGTTCAGTTCATGTCATAGTTGTTGAACCTGTTTATGTTCATACATATATTTACACATGTTATGTTTGCTGAAAATGTCAGCAGTTGAAAGTGAGAGGATGTTTCTTTTTTTGCTGAGTTTAGAGTCACAACATGACTGGATTGACCTGTGTCAGTGTCTCTCAGTGTTGTCTTCCTACCTCCACTGCACTAGATGGAGCAGTTGACTTTTCTGTACTGAACCTCCTAGTTGTTAATACATTAAAGTAATACATGTATCACACAAAGAAGAAACTAGCTCAATCAGTGGTTCATAATACCTTATATACAACCGCATACAGTGTGTTGCAAATGAGTGCCTGTGTTAGCCTGTGTTCAGTTCACCCAACCTTAGGTTTAATTACATGGTGGATACTGTATGCATTCATAAAATATTTTATTTGAATACATAGTTGTTTTTGTTTAATGTAAAGCAGCATTCAAATGTGTAGTTAGTAAATGTATTTTGCCTAATTGATGTGCTTTGTTGTAAATGTATTAGGCTACAGTACTGTATATTGCAAGTAGCCTAACCAATGTTCCCTGTATCTCCCTTTCTTTAATTTGCTTTTTACGTTTTTATTTTTAATATATTTGCCAAGATTTCAAACACACTTCTTTTACATTCTCACTATGGGTATTGTTAGTATTATTATGAGGGCAATAATGAATTGAACCCATTTCGGAATAAGGGTGTAACATAACAAAATGTGAAAAATACTCTTGCACAAGGGCAGTAGTATATAATATATTCCTCATTATCTGTTTGAGAGACTTAAACTAGCATACTTTTCTCTGTTTTCTTCCATAGTTAACTGCACTACTGTCTGTTGGAGCAGCCACATCAGCTGCTAGTTTCATCTCTCTCAGAAACAGCACTCAGACAGAAGTTAAATCCTTTTAATATAGTTTATCTTAATGGGCAGATAGTATTCCTTACTTTGACAATGCTCATTTGACTTCAAATTCAAAAAGCTTTTTAGGCCCATCTTGGGAACAGGCCAACTGCCGGCCCATTGCCCACTGGCCCAAATGCTTAGTGTAACTTCCCTTTAGCTTGGCTGGCATGTTCCATGTTCTGGGCAACACCCTATTGCCGTTTCGGACATGACTCAATCTTTTCATACTGGTTTGTAGCACACGCACCTGTCACTCATCATGTCAATATCACACTCACAGATTTTCTGTTTTACTGATTAGGTTCCATATATATACTCCTCTCATTGTAGGTTGTGTGTGTTTCATTATTATTACGTAACCCATGTTATTATTACTGTACATTGTATTTCTCTTTGTTGTTTTCTTATTAAATATTTTGATTCAGTTGTGCTCTTGCATCTGCTTTCTTATCTATCAACGTCCAGTCAACCGTTACGCTTTGGCTAATGTGGATTATTATAACAGCAGGGAAAATGCATAAGTCATTAAAAAAGCTTACATGCAAACTCTCACTGTAAAAATAATTAAATATACATAAACAAATCACAGTCCACCTCAGAAAAATATATTCCAGCCCCTCTGGCATTTGCCATAATTGCCAGATGGCCAATCTGCCCAATATTACTAGGCCTAGTCATGGCAATTCAGCAACTTAATGCATTATAGTACTGGAAAAGACAAATGGTGCAAAACAACACATTTGCTTCCTTCCGCCCTGTCTTCTCTTCCAGTAACCCTGCATCTCACTGAGAAGCATATACCCCTCTCTGCTTTTGAAGACTTCTCTCCCTCTGTTGCAAGAAAATAAAGTTATGTTGCTGTAATGTACTGAACCAAAGAATTACATTGTTGACAGACCAACAAACAATACCATAAAAGACTTGAGTGTCACAGTCAGGCTGGCGTAAGTTGTGTTTCAACCCCTCTAAGACAATGTGTGTTTGAGCTACAGACATTTCTTCTGCAGTCTGTGATTCTAACCATGCCTCTGCGATTTAGCACAGGCTAAACCACACCATTGTTTGTGAAACAAGTGTTCATCCACAACATGCACATGATATCTGTTTTGCTTCGACTCACACAAACACCACAAGAGTTGTGAAAAGGTAATTTTTTCTTCATACAGACAGTGGCCAGTTTATTAGGTGCACTGGCTCGTTAATGCAAATAGCCCAACCAGTAATTATGTGGCTGCAAGACAATAAAGCATGCATACATGGAGGCAGGGGACTAGTTGTTGATCTAACAAACACTACAATGGGAAAGTAGTCTAAATAACTTTAACTATGGCATGATTTTTGGTGATTCAAAAACAGTTGACCTTCTGTGCCACAAGACAATCTTCAGATGTTTACAAAGAAAGGTGCAATAAATAAATAACATCTAGTAAGCAGCAGTCCTGTGGGCAAAAACACATTGGTAAGGAAAGAGGTCAGATGAATATCAGGAGACGTATTCAACCTGACAAAAAATAAACAAATACTCAACAAAATATTCTTAATACACATTAGGCTCCTTAATACCGATTGAGCATTATTTGAATTTCTACACATTGGTGTGAACCATGTGCATCCTTTTATGCTAACAGTCTACCCAAACCTCTACAACATCTGTACATCTCAGAGTTTCTACCAAATTACTTTCTCAAGTAACTAATTTGAAAACATGAATTATGTTATATGCCAACATATTTATGGTTTGTTTACGTTTCAGCTGCACGTTTTGCTATTAGGCTATATAATTTATTATGTTGCAGCTGCAAGTTTAGTTTTGTGGCTTCGTGCAAGAACATTCCAAACATTCCATATTGTTAAAAATTATATTCCAACGGTTAAGGTTAAGGATAAGGTTGGGCATGACGTTACTAATGGTGAAGGTTAAGCATGATGTTACTGGGGTTAAGGTTAACATTACAAAAACACCTGAAAATCGCCTATCTGCACCATGCTGGAATTTAGAACAAAACATACACAAGTGACCATTTGGATTACAATTCGCAAACACCGGGATGAGATTCACCAATTTATACACCTGTCCACCATCCCCAACCCCCACCCTAGCAAAACCTACGCTACTTACAGTGCATCCGGAAATAATTCACAGCACTTTGTTATGTTGAAGTGATGGTTCGAAGTAATATAACCCTATGGTCCTTTGCACATTGACCTCGAGCCAAACAACTCCTCATAAGCTTTTTTCCCTTGTTATAACATTGGTCAAGTTAGCGCTATCAGCCGAATGGCTTAGTGCAGGCGCTAATGGAACGGGACCCTGCGGGATTGCAGTAGCAGCCATCAGGCAAGTGTTATTTTAATATACTTCTGGTGTACCTACAAACTTTTCAATTGAATTTCAATTTGTATCCTACTCAGAGTATGTGAGCGAAGCGGAGTGGGAGCGGACCCAGTTAAACCGGAGCTTGAAGTTTGGAATGAAGTTTGCAAACAGAAAGGAATGAGGTGTGACAGAGTACTGCACATCAAGTATTTTTTTAGTTCGTTAACATTTTAATTTATCTTCACAATACGTATAGAAAATACATACAGTATATTTGTAAAATGAAATTGCACTGTTTTGTATTAACATTTGTATATTGTACTTTAAAAACTGTTTGTCACAATTTCCTGTTAAATAAACCACATTATAACAATTCAAGTCGATTTAGTTTCAATATTTCAGTGATCAGCATTGAAGTTCACACAATGGATGGGTTTTCTTAATATTGTAATATGACATAAAAACAATTCGGAGCAAATTTGGACTGTCATTATTTTCCATGTGAGCGATGTGTGGATTTGAGTGGAGAGTTTAAAAAGGTGTTTAGTGGTGGAGCTGAGTGCAAAAACCGCTCAGTCAGCGAGGAGCGGGATTTCCATACACTCAACTTCGCTCACATACTCTGATCCTACTAGAGTACGATGTGGTATTAGAACAACAACAGAGGGTAAGGGGATGTACATTCACTGAGTGGAGGCATTCATTTATATGTGAACTAAAAGGGAGAACAGGTGAGCATACAAATCAAGATAGAAAGGGGGGTTGACTTAAGAGTTAAAAAAAAATCCAAAAAGGGACTCACTCCACTTGAGGAAAATATATGTTATAAGACAAAAAAAAATTGTATCCATAATATATTGACTTGTAGCCTACGTGTGCTATGATGAATAATACTATAGATAATATGATGTAACAATAAACCAAACTCACGATTCGGTTCATATCACAATTTTTGACCCACGGTTCGATACAAACCTCAATTCTTTTTTTGGGGGGTGAGAGAAAAAAAATTGTGAATAACATTTAAAAAACCTGTATAAACTGACCAAAGAACAATATTAACTATGCTAATTGTTAACAATATACCCAAGTAAAATAAATGAATAGCCAAAGCTATAACACTTCACTGTTGTCTTTGTAACAAAATACTGTTGAAAGTCAAAACGGAACTAAACTCCATTGTGGAGATGATTCGGGCATGTTTAAAATCCTTCTTTAATCAAGTTATCTTACATTTACAAAGTAAATTAAATGGCTTCTGTTTCACAATTGCGACCAGCAGTTCAAACTAATTAGAAGAAACTCCACAAAGCCTGGCTGTTCAGTCGGTAGAAAAATCTTTTCAAAAGTATACATGGCTCCACACTGTATGCTGCGCTAATGAAACAGAATGAGAACGTGGAGATCAACTGCTCAATAAGTGGGTCGTTATTTTCGTTGCTTTGATGTACTGAGAGATGCGCAATTTAATACTGATCACAAACAAATATGTTTCAGTAAACAAAGCTGCAAGGACACAAATAAAATATCATAAACAATACTCACAAACAGACAAAGCTTAAGGTAACTAACGAATAAAGTAACTGCGTTGCTGTGAGTTAACCGCACGGAGCTGCCACAATCACCTGCTATTACTATAATCTGCTAGCAGTTGCTAAATGTTTCTTAGAGAAATCGTGTATGGCTTCTTTCGACAAAATATAATTGAACAAAGCTAGCATGAATGTCGAATTTCTTTTGAGACCTTTTTAGACCTTAAATTCTGGAAAACAAAAATAAGATTATTTAAGTCTTTTTAATGACACGTTATTCAACTAGCTCAACTTTTGCAGGTAGGCGTCACATGATTGGAAAGGTAGTCAGATGACACATAATTGGAGGATGCTTAGGGACTGTTCGTTATTTATTTAAGGGGCTACCGGAGGAGTTTTGGGATCTTTAGTCAAAATAGACCTGACCCTCCCTTCGCCAGCAATATATTTTTCTATGACCCTCCAAAATGATTGGGAAAAGATGCATGACCCTCCCCAACAATTTATTGATGCCTTCTGTACTGTTTGCTTTGGCAAAGATGTACAGATAGCCACTGTTTTTTTACAATCACAACTTAATCCTTGCTTTCTCATCTTACTCAGATTTACTCACTAACATTGTTGTGGAAACACAATAAGCATACCTGCCAACCTTGAGAAATGTTTATGTGTACCACTTTAGCATGGACACAGCGTTTCACAGCGTTGCACAGCATTTGGGAAGTGGGCATTCCACCATCTCAATAAGCCCACAAAAAACAACATATGCACACTTATAAAATTACTTATATAAATTACTTGTACATTAAATGATACAGTGACTACTCTATTAGGCCCCTTTGCAATTGCTTGTATTCAACAACCAAAAAATTGCAATATCTTGTCTGAGAGTCTTATGAAATCCTAAAACTGACTATACTCAGTGGCAATTTTAACCATAGAATTAGAATGAAAACATACCATTAGGGTCTGCTATTAATAATATTACTAGAGGGTAGGGCACTCCAATTATAAGATTTTCAATTATTGGGATACATTATAAAAAGTAATACCTTTGTTTTACTTATAAAAATTGAGGTAAGACTTTGCGGGCTAGGTGACGTAGCTCTGCTGCGTAGCTCTGCTGCATAAAGGCTTTTTTGAGTAGAATGAACACTGTAATAATAGTTAACATCAACCCAGCAAAATGAAGTAGAGTTGACTAATATTGCTGATAATATTTAGTTAAACATAATTTTCTTGGTAATATAACTCACTTGTACATGATATAAAACTCAATTCAAATGACTATGTTTCACTTGTAGTAACCTATAATTTAAGTTGCATTAAGTTAATTTTATAAGTAAAATGAACCTAATCACACGTGAATTAACTCCAGTATTCGTACACCACACTTACAGTCATTTAAAGATTATATTTTTACAAATGAGATTATCCAGCTGCACTGTAAGCCCTGATAGGTGAATTCACTTAAAAAAATTGAGGTAAACGATTGCCTTAAAAACGTTAAGTAATGGGTTTTTGAAAACTTGAGTGCATTATTCACACTTTTTGCTTAGTGAAGAAAGAAAGAAAAATAGCTTTTATTAGCTAACAGGATCCATGAGCGAATCATCGGTTTAACGCGACTTTACATCACCAATCATTCGGCTTAACTTGCTTAACAATAACTTTCCATTTATTCAGGATCCGTTCAATTCTGATAACTGTTTTCAATAAAGTAATATAATTTAGTCAGGCTGTGTTTAGTTGATCAGGGCCCGTATTTATTAAGCTTCTTAGAATTACTCTTAAGAACACTGCTAAGACTTGACTTAAGAGTAAGAAAATTCTTGGCTCAAAGCTGCGCTTAAAAGTTAGTTATCAAACATCTCAGTCCTACTTTTAGTGAAGTGTAGGACTAAATCTTAAGTGTCAGTCTTAGAGCTGATTCACAACACTTTGCTGTGCCGCAAACTGGATTTTAGATGACGACATAGGCAAGATCCAATCACTGAATAGATGCACTTGTTTAAAAATATTGTAACGCTGTGGTATGATCTTTGGGGGGAGGGGCTGCAAAGGGGAGAGTTACGTGTTGTGTTATGGTTACTGTTGACAGGGATTGGGGGAGATGTCTGGTCCTTTTTGGGTATTGGTGCACAGGTAAGGGGGTGGGAGATGAGGGGTAAGAGGTTAGGGGAGACAGAGGAACAAGCTCTCTTGGGGATTGGAACGTAAAAGAGGACAGAGCTGTGAAACGAGAGGCTAACTAATAGGTTATATTGTGTAGGGTTTAATAGTGGGTTTCACCAACCCTGTTTGTTGTTTTACGGAGGACATCTCAACCCCGGGGTTAGCTGTTGCGCTGCAGCGCAAGGAAATATATCTGGGCTCATCTGAGCTAGCAACCGAAACACCTGTGTCTGTC
>JACXGM010036842.1:0-11273 GCA_016801145.1 Umbra pygmaea
CGTCTTTGCATCACTGGCGGACTCCTTCATTGGAAATGACTGGACTTCCGTTGTTACGCATATGCAATGACGGATTCTGTGTGATTTGGGCTTAAGGTAACACTCCGCTACAGCCGACTACTTTCGTTTTGACATGACAGCAGTATCTGCAAGTACGTGTCACGTGACGGTCCGTTGATGCAAGGATAATTGTTTCGTCTGCTATTTTCGACACTTCTAGAAAAAAATACCGAGGTCATGACCTCGGTGTCCTCAATGGTAGTTACGGCCATGATGACAGCCCACACTAGAGAGAGAGGCGTGACAACAATTAAAGGGGCATGACACATAACAATAATGGAGGAACTAAAACACCATGCACTACACATTAATCATGTCTTTGTCTTTCTATGTTGGTTTCTTTTTAAGTGTGCTGCTTACCATATAGAGCTAAAACCTGTATTTTTATACATTATCTGCTCTGTTGTTTTATACTACAGTGTTGTTTTTTGCAGTTGCTGTTTTTGGCTTTTATGATTTAGAATTATAACTAAGGTTTGTAGTAGTTTCAATAGGTTTTTGATTCACATGACCCAAAGAGAAAAAAAATCAAATCTGTAGCACAGGTGCCATTCCAGAAGGCATGTACTGTAAATATTATTGTTAAATCAATTGTCTATTTGGATAAATGTTGACTAAGTTACTCAAATGTATATGAATGATAACTGTTATCTTTCATCAACAAAGCATACAATTAGGACACATACGTTTACCTTCAAGTTCAGGGAAACTTCAGACTGATCCGCAAGAAAGGCCCCGATATGTCACAAATTTTGCCCCACCACTTTTGGACCTGCGGTGCCACCTCTGTGTCGGGGATATTGTAACCAGGCTTTTTGTGGCACTGGTGGTTTACAAAAGAGGCAAAAAAACTGTGTGGTAGTTAATGGCTTTATCTGATTAGTATTCTTACATTATTGTCAGATGTTTTGCATGAACAGTCATATTGTCTATATCAATACCGAAATGTCACAATTTCGGCCAGGGTATGTAAACTTATGAGCACAACTGTATGAACTATTTTCTGTTACTGTCTTGAGCGAAATATCTGTAAAATTATTGAAAAGGTTCTGGCAAAAAAATACCAGTACTTTTTACTGTATCTTCACTGATATTCTTTACATTGTGTGCCATCCTGGAAGAGTCGGACTACCTGTGCAACCTGAATGTGCTGCAGTTACTGTCTCATGCTACCAGCAGTGACAAGGACCCTAGCAAAATGAAAAACTCAACAACAAATAATCAGTCAGGAAGGATAAGGAGAGAGCAATTGTCTGTGGCCACCACCTGCAAAATATATTTTTTGGGGAGTTGTCTTGCTGTTGCCTCTCCAGTGCAGTTGTCAGTTTCTTTCACAGTCAAATAGGTGACCTTGATTCACAATTGCTTATTTTTCGTAACTGGTTAGTTTGATATCCCTGAAGTTTAATTGACTTGGTGTTATACTGTAATGATTGTGTGTTCCTTTAATTCTTTTGAGCAGTGTATATTCCTTTAATTTAACATGTGCCAATTTTAACCCTTCCATCCCATTTGGCATTTGCAAGGATTAGCAGATGGAAAATCCACCAATGGATGGCTCCGTCTGATTATTGCAAACCCATTTCCTTCTGCCCAGCATTAGCTGTCATAAAAATGCCTCACCTACTGCCAAAGTCTGGATCAAGATGTTCTGCTCCATGCTGGATGGATCTGTCCAGAGCTCCACTAAGGCCAGTTGGCCACATGTCCAGACACAAGTTGTGAAGATTTTATTTTACACATTCGCCGTCCCCTTGGCTATCTGTTAACTGTGGGATTAGTTTTCCTATCATGGATGCCCATGTGGTGAGGATGCAGTGATAGAGCTGGTATGAGTTTCCAATCTTGGCCTTGCATACATTCACACCTTATCTAGAACCAGCCAACCCACTGAAGACCTATTCCACCCACCTTCCAAATATTCCATCCATTTAGATCAGAATGTGTTATGTAGAAGGAAGAACTGTAACTTTGGGCATTACACGGAACAGAAGTATTATTAATGTTGGATTCCTTTCTGTTAGCTTTTCAGAGGCTGCTAGCATTTAAACAGATTACTTTCACAAAAAACAATGGTTACATTTATTGTCTCTAGGCCAGTGTTGTCTGTGCAATTGGATAGAAACTATCCCATGTTAGTGGACAAATGGACACTCACAACAAAAAAACTCACAAAACTGTCTTTATGACCACAGCAATACCTTTATACTTTTAGACTTTTTGACACTTAGAGTAAATGTTTAATGACTGAATATACACTTTAACTATTACACTGAACAAAGATGACTAGGTAGCTAATGCAATCTCATCCCCAGTCTACTGAGCAGAACATACAATATATGTAACGTCAGAATGACGCAAGTCAAACAAGTGAGTGATACAATATACAACAGACCAAAAAACATTGACTAGAAAACTAGACAAATACAGCAATATGAAAAGGGAACATGATTAGTGCAGTGATGAATACAAGTTGTGCGTATTGATGGTTATCAGGTATTTAGGTTTACCAGGACTGGTGGTTAGTAGGCAGGCAAATTCTTTATGCTTCAAGTATGTTTCTCTCATTGGCACAATTCTGTGATGGGGAAGTGCATTGAAATAACATTGTAATCCAATTTAAATTCACAATCATTCTCAATCATTTTAAAACGACATCTACAAATTGTAACATTCACCAAGCACAGATTGAAATGTTCATTATTGTATTGGAAGCGATTAATTAAACATGAACACTCAACATTGATACATTTTTTGCCCTAATATGATAACCCATGGCTTGAATGCAGAAGACATTTCCTCTGCTTGTCTGAATATTGTCATACCTCAATATAATGACTGCTTCTTGTTGACATTTATACATGTTGCTAATTGACATTACCGTTTTTCGTCACAACTTTTCATGAAGCAAAGAAGTTTATAAACTGCTGCAATAAAAGCAATTCTTCATGTTAATGAGATCAGTTTAACTGGTTTTACAGACATTCAACTCTTCAACTACATTGATTTTATAACTATTGCTTTCTTGGCATTTACAGGTAGTTAAACCTTTCATAATTTATCTCCTAACATTTTATTCCTGTCTATCTTTAGTCCATATAACCACTATATTTAACTTAAATGAGCATAGAATAGCGGCAGTGTTACTTTATTGTTGCGGTGTGTGTAGTTGTCGACAAAATCAAATTGTGTATAACAAGAGGAAATATTGTGTTGCTTCACTGTTAGTAGCTGTTCATCCACTAAAACGTTCCTAGTGTAGCACCCCATTAACCACATTAAGCTTGCTATGGTGTTACGCTCTCATCACGTCTCTGGTGCACTTTCGGAGAAACACCAGCTTTTGAGCATCATGGCTGCGCAAACAACTGAGTGAAAGAAGTGCTATTTCTACAATGCTTCCAGTGGTGGACGGACAGATAGTCAGACTTGGCTCCTTGTCATGTTGCTCTATACTGTAGCAACTCCTTTATGTAGGTCGGGTCCCTGTGAATTTATTCTTGGTTTGTATAGTTGATGACTAGTCTTAGCACACAAGTGTAACTCAAAGCCTCTGTGTTGAACAGGCAATGTATTAAGAATCAGAGCAACTTTAGCTTATTTACACTTGATGTTGTTGATCATTTACTGACATCTCAAGCGTTTTTACATCATTTTCAGAGACCATGTGAAACATTAGTCACTAATGGACTGCACGACAAGTTGCAGTTACAAACTCATCAGGCGGTGTCTAATGATAAAATATGTACATGGATCATGGCATGCTTTTCTCTTTTTCCCCTCCTCCACAGTGTACTCCCACAGGTTTCCTAACTTGTGAACATGTCCCTATTATGTCACCTTCAATTAGTAAAATGTCTGGCAAACGAAATAAGGAGTGAGGGATGTCTTTGGAGTGTTGCAGTCTTCATATGGTTCGTGACAGCTCCCTTTCTTTGTATGTTCATTGTAAAACTGAAAAACAAAGGTTAGACTTTTGACAGAACCATAACTTTAATTACGATCCCTTTGGGCAGATGCTATTGTAATACAATGAGTGGAAATCTTTCAAATATACAGCATCTGCCAATCAGGCTGCAGATGAACAAATGGCCCTTATCCCCTCAGGTCAATCAAGTTGGACTGTGGGAAATTTAAATACATGTTTTAATGTAAAATATTTATATTTGTTTCTCCTCTGTCAAAGATTATTTCACGTATTTGTCTACCATTGTCAAAATAGAGTAGATAATACAGTAAAGAAATGATGACACAGTAGAATTTTCTAGTATATCTACCAGGCACTGTTAAAAAGTGTATGCTTGATATTGTAGATACGTTTGAAAACAAATAGGAAACGATACATGACAAAATAAAAAAAACTATATATTTTTTTTTTTTATTTTACAAAAAAGTATTCTCTAAACAAAACCACAAATCATCATGAGTATAATAATCTTTACATCTATATTTCACATAACTTTTAATTGTGAAATCACAAATGACTGTGACAATCCTAGATCTTAAAAAAAACGTTAACTAAATTTTACCCATAATAACCCTTTACCCTGATAGCAATGCACACATTTTGTATTTCTGGCTATTTTGCAATATGCTAATGCGATGCCTTTACACACTAAAATAACTGATGTTGTTATTCTTTCTTCAGTTTAGTGCACAATAATCAATAAGGCCCACAATTGATAGCAGGGCTCTTGATTAGACCTCTATCAATTTCTTTAATGTTATGTGTTTGTGTGGGTTTACTGAGCTCCTCAACCCTCATCCCTACAACACATTTCAGTTGGAGAAAGAGACAGACAGATCATCTGGGTCTACAGCTTGCAGAGAACTTTTAGCAATTTAGCTTTTAATGGTGAAATATTTATGTTTTCAAGGAACGGCTCATCTATTTACTAACGCTACCTTATCCTACTTCCCGGAAATTGACGTCTCGTCGAAACACTCTTGAAATGATAATCAATTATTAATCAATATCAGGATAGAAAATGTGTAGCCTATAACCAAAACCTTCATTTAATTTTAACAAGCAGGTTGCGCAGGTTTTAATCAGTAGTAAAATAAATCACCATACATTATAGTAGTACGTGTGTGTAGAGTAGATTGCATGTCATTAAATATAATGAAGTAAGAATGCATGGAAACATGAGAAAAGTTACTGAAAATGCAAATAGTGTAACAGAGGCGGAACAAGGCCATGTGTGGAACTGTATTTTCTGATACGAATCAATAGAGAAGTCTACATTGTATACTGCCTTTGTTCCCTATCCAAGTCTCATTCTAAAACTACATTGGATGAAAAATCCAGCTGAACATCCCCTCCAACCTATTGAAAAGAAGATGAGGAGGAAAGAAGGATGTATTCTGAAACTAAAAATGTATATTTAGAATTTCAGCCTTAAAAATGTAACTACTTTCTCATTGAAATGACCATCTTACAAATGCTGTAAATACGATACTGTAAATATTCCTGTGGCAAGGTGATATCATTATGAAATGCAGCCCAGATGCAATTCCAGAATTATGGCCTGTGTAGAATGAGTAATTTGATTAGGCTACTGAAGCAATTAATTTGTATTGACAATGATAGGCTAGGTATATCACTCTATCTCACTGATATGCAGCATGCACATGGGGCTGGACAATGTCTTTAATTACACATTGTTGGAATGTCCTCTCCAAACACTCTTTGCCAACGTGTGTAAATACATTTTTGTTCTGTAAGTAGCCTATTTTTTTAACTCCATGTCAAATATGTCTATTGTGCCGTGAACGCACCCCTGCCCACCACATCAGCATTGCAACAGCACCCCCAAGGATGAAGGCTGGCAGATTCCAGAAGCCTCCATTGCTGTCCAGCAGGTCCCGCCCCACCCCTGCACACCTGACTACAATTTGAGCCTCGTCAGGGAAGACATAAAGAGGCCAGAGAGGAAACTGCCAGCAGAGAGAATGGTGGAGGGTGGAGAGGCCGTCAAACAGAACCCATACTTCCCAAACTTCCACTGGGAGGGCGCTCCAGAGAAGATGCCACCTCCACCTCACAGCGGATAGTTTTAGTTAGATTGCTCCCTCACCTCCTCCCCTCACAGTTCTTGTGTTGTTAGTAAAATGTCCATAGGGCCTTGAACACATCATCTGTGTCCATCCCCTGTGTCCGTCCGATTTGTCTCTCCCCGTTAAACTATCTTGGTATTGTCTTGCAATACTCACTCCCTCTCAGTCTCCCATCATTAGGGTATTACTTAGCAACAAAAAAAAGTGACGCCCAATTTTATGCTGCTTGGTCCTCTTCACTAGCCTGGGAGAAGCCTGACGGACTTCCGGCAATTTTGAGATTTGCTCTGCAAGTCAGTCTGGCCAAGAGCCCATTCAAGCCCATTTCCAATATTTCCAAACCGAGGGACCAATCACAACCTTTGAGGCAGGCTTTACACGATGACGATAGCGCAGCTATATACTGTCATTGGTTGAAGCAGATAAGTACAACAATGGCAGCCGCAATGGAACATCTGGAATATCGCTCGTTCAAATCAGCAAATTGCGTCTGATTTAAGCAATTTGAACATTGCCTTTCTGTTAAAATCCGAGCAAAGAACAACACTCGAAGCCCTAATATCTAAAAAAAAAATGTTGTGGTCTTGCCGACTTGATTCGGCAAGTCTGATATATTCAATTGCGCCGAGAGGCATTTGAGTGGCGTCCATTGGTGACGCCCCTCTGGAAATGGGCTGTGAATGAACCTTGCCCAGACCCACTCTCAGTTACAACTGAGAAGGGTCTGGTGTCCACCAGGCTAGCACTTCACTCATTCTACAGTAAATTTAAATGGTTTTTGTATGCGATATATAGCACTTCTGTTTTGAATTCGTGGAGGCAATTTCAAATTTCCAAACGAAAATAATGCAATCATGTTGCTTACTGCACTGAACTACCCTGTTGGCACTAGACAAGTTCATTAAACATTGTTTTAATATTGTGTTGTTGTCGCCATCAACAATGCCTGTTGTCTATCTTTAAGAGTTTATGCAATGGGCCTATTTGCCCAGCCCTACTTGAAGCATAAGCCTTTTATTCTACCTTATTCGATAAAATTGTGATCAAAACATTTTAGCCTACTGAAAACTAAACATTCTTACATTACTGAAACACATACTGTACTGTATTTGTAGAGCCTACAAATGTATACATACTGGACTCAACTTTCAGTTACCAGAATATTTGCTAAGGCGGGACTCTGGGACGGTGGATGGTCCTCAAAGTAACTGAGTTATTTTTTCTCCATTGTAGCATGATGCAAATGTATTTCTCTACACAGGCGATAAAAAGTCTAATGTTAACCCTAATCTTAATCCTAACCTTAGTCATGATTAACCTTAACCTCTTCATCCTGAGTGTACGCGGTACCAGGACCTTTTCGTGCACGTCACATACATCGGTTAATTACATATTGTAAACTTGCACGAAACCCGTCATGTTATATACTGGTAGAACGGCAAGGATGTCATCTGTAAATCTATCTAAACTTTTTTTGCCACAACAAGAACATTGACTACCGCATT
This sequence comes from Umbra pygmaea, assembly GCA_016801145.1. Classification (NCBI taxonomy): domain Eukaryota; kingdom Metazoa; phylum Chordata; class Actinopteri; order Esociformes; family Umbridae; genus Umbra; species Umbra pygmaea. Next base: position 7,623 of record JACXGM010036842.1, read on the forward strand.
TTCGGCACTGCTGATGTGACATATATGTGATCAATAAACAAACATTTCTCAACGTAGCCCTAACCTTAACTTTGAATGTTTGAATAGAATTTAAATTGCTATGGAATGTATGGAATGTTCAAAAACAAGCTAAGTGACATGTTCTATATGGGCAAACTTTTAGCTGGCAAATGGCAGATTGATAGCAAGTGATTGCGATATAGAATACAATAAAAACATGAATTTCTGTGATGTACGGTTGACATACTAAAATTGGGATATACATTTCTGCTACAATAACATGCATATAATTGTTAATAATTTAATTTCTGACATAGGGAGGTGAGTAAATTCTGGTCACTGACAAGTTTGCATCCTTGAATTCAAAAAGCTAAATTCATGTCACAAAAGTTATTAATGATGTCAACAAAACAATCGTTGTAATTAACAGACTTAAATGTCATTTATAGTTGTAAATACTGTTATTTGAAGCTGGTAACATCGCCAAAACAAATTTCCAATACAGTATTCATATTTAGCTTGCAAATCAAATAATGGTACCTGTAGTAAGTACTTACCTTACTACATTAAAAGCTAGTTCTTCTAATTGGCTATTTAGTTAATCTGTTGTCTATCAGTCTTATAGGCTAAGGTCCTACCTGATGTCATAATTTATAGCTCTCTCTTTCTCCTAAACCAAAACACAGACTTTTACTGCCACACAATATGCCAATCTGGCCTCCTTTCACTGTGTTCAGAAGGAGATAACATAAGGACAGATATAGTTTGTTTCTGACAAGTTGGAACAGTGCTTCCTGTTTACAAATGGATGTGTACTAACACTCTTACAGTATAGAGAGAATTCACAGCCAAGTGATGGGTAAACATAAAAGTGAAAAATTTATGATGAAAAAATAATGGAAATTCCAGAAAATTTAATGAATTATATTCATTATATTTTACACATTAACTTTGGGTTTTCAATCTTGTGTTCAGGAACTTTTTCTAATTCTGTTTCTCGGTTGTGAATTTAACTTTATAGTCACTAGGAGTTGTTTTTGCACAGTGCATTATATTACATTATTATAAGTGGTCCCTTATCCCAGAGGCATCCAATGCATCTGTAATCTACTTTAAATGGTCATTCTAGAATGGACATCTAGTCAATCAAACAACATAATTAACAACACTGAGAAATAAAAATAAAAACACTGTGTATGTGGTCTAAATGCTGATGTATTCACAGATGTTTTTTTCTGTCACACTGTGAATCAGTTAAAGTATGTGCATGACCGAGAGAGAGAAAGAAGACGGAGGAGGATGGGGACGAAATCTCTGGGTGAGAAATTACATCAAATACACATTCATGCATCGAGGCTAGTGCACTTATAATGTATTACTTCGAAATGGGTTCACATTATGCACTGCCAAAGTTTTAATTTGCAGGCTTTTGCATCAAATTCCACTTAACAAAATCAAAAGATATATTATTCCTAATAAATTCCACATGGTAATTTATTTCACCACAGCATCCTAGCCAAAAGACATTTCTTCAAGAATTGTGACATTAATCCTGGGATGAAATAAATATTATGATGATTTCCGTTTAAAGGACTATAATTTTATTTTCCAAGTTAAAATGTCTAAAAGATATTGTTTTTAAAATAAATCTCCCTTAATAAAGTTTGGATCCTGTAGCATTAACAGTAAAGAAAATGTCTGCTGTGTTTACATTAACAAGTTGATGGATAAAAATGTGTTGATTTAGAATAATCTAAGACATAGGGATATGAGCGGTGATTGTATAGCATTTATCTATTCAGTGTTAATGTGCTGTAAACATTTATCATTAATGTATAACCAGATACAGGGATATCAGAGCAGAGTTTTCAGTCCAAGTGCAGGTATTGTTCTTAGCCACCCCACATTCCCACATCCCACCAACACTATCATATCAGCAACAGAACACTTTATCTAGAAACTAATCAGACTTCCACCACATATTATAGAACTACACCCAAACTGGACAATATAGACAGAAGGTGGAATATATTGATTGCTTTGGTTGCCTTTCATTATAGCTATCTAAGCAGCTATGAATATCCTCTAGTCAACCACTCACTATTACTAGCTTGCTACAAGCAGGCATGCAGTAAATCTTTCAAGCAGTACATCTTACAAGTAGGAATGCATTAAAGATTTTGGACATTCCCAGTCAAAGGCTTGACATATTTCCCAGTGGCCTTTGCATCACGTAAAGATTAAATAAGTACAATATTTATTCAAATGTGTTGTCAATGGGATTCAGTTTATATAAAAAAATGCTTGAAGACTGGCGATACATTATGTATTATAAAAAAAACATTAGTACAAACCTACAAAAGCGGAAATAGATACCATATATCAGGGTTTCTACCAGGCAGATTATGCATTGTTTTTTTTCGAGAGGCACAAGTTCCACCCTGGGACTCCAAACGCGCTGGTCCCCAGTTTGTATGCACTGGCTCTTTCATGCCCCTGATCAGATCATTTAACAGAGTAGACTGGACATTAAACACAGATAATGTAAACTGCACTGTAATATCCCAGATCGATATGGTTAGACAATCAGAGATATAGATATCAATTCATGTGACTGGTGTTATACAGTTGTGTGTCAAAGGTTTGCATAACCCTGGAGACTTGGTAATAGATAAATAAAACATGAATGAGCAGGCAAAACAATTAGTTTTTATTAATATTCAACTGTAGGTCATAACAGAAGTGCACAATCATAAAACAAAACAAGAAAATACTGAAATGACCCCTGTTCAAAAGTCAGCATAACATCAGGGGGCATAAGGTGTATTGCCCCTTTTACATCAATGACAGCGTGCAGTCATTTGTGATAGTTGTATATGAGGCCCAGAATTTTTGCAGGTGGTATAGCTGCCCATTTGTCTTGGCAAAATGCCTGCAAGTCATGCAAATTCTTTGGTCAGCTTGCATAAATCGCATGTTTACGATCTCCCCAGAGGGAGAAAAATATATTTTTGGGGAAAAAATATATTTTGGAATATTGCATTGTATGACTTTGACAATCGATTAGTGTGGACTTCACTTGAAAACGGGAAATAAACAGAGGTATGTACACTGTCTGATTTGTCAGATTCGCTGTGTTCACTATAAGGAATCACTGCACATGGTTATATGCACTACCATCATTGCAAACATGTTTAGAGGCTAAAAGCAGGTTTTTAAACTTGCCCCGTAAATGCGTAATGGGTGTAAACTGGAGCAGGGGGATAACACGGTTTTGGCAATACAGATTGAGTTATTCACGCTACTGACAGCACTTTAGATATCCAAACATCAGAGCTACGTTTTGAAGTATCCCAGAATTATCCTTTAATAAGTGTTATTTAAAGAAATTGTGATTTTACTCAGTGGTAAAGCTAAAGCGAATGTTCCTGCTAGGCTACTGGTATGTTTATGCTCTGTTCCTGCCAATCTTAAAGTGGCCACGGTCACACCTCTACTTAAGAAGCCTTCACTAGATCCCTCTGTTTTAAAAAATGTCCGACCCATTTCTGTTTTACCTTTCATTTCCAAACTATTAGAGAAAACTGTCTTAAATCAACTCCAACATTTTCTGTCAAAAAATAGTATTTTTGAGGTCTTTCAATCTGGTTT
>JACXGM010036843.1:0-11272 GCA_016801145.1 Umbra pygmaea
ATACTCCGTGGCAGTTTCACGGATTTCTAAGAGATCAGGCTGTTAAAATCTGTTTTAAATGTCGTATTGAAACAATATAATGGTGACAACTTGCAAGAAAAGCAGCAATGTCCTTATAATTAAGACCTAGTTAAAAATATAGTGCAACTAACTCCTGCACTGTAGTCATTTCTCTAGTTGTCACTGTCTCCTGTATGGCTCAGGCTACATCCATATACGGCTTTCATGTGCTCACAGAAAAGTTTTGCGTGCTCACACAAAATACTTCCATGTGCGCACCTGAAAGTTTCATGTGCGCACCTGAAAGTTTCATGTGCGCACCTGAAAGTTTCATGTGCGCACCAGAAAGTTTCATGTGCGCACCCAAAAGTTTCATGTGCGCACCAGAAAGTTTCATGTGCGCACCAGAAAGTTTCATGTGCGCACCAGAAAGTTTAATGTGCGCACCCGAAAGTTTAATGTGCGCACCCGAAAGTTTCATGTGCGCACCCGAAAGTTTCATGTGCGCACCCGAAAGTTTCATGTGCGCACCCGAAAGTTTCATGAGCGCACGCGAAAGTTTCATGTGCGCACATGAACGTTTTGCGTGAGCACATGAAACTAAACTTAAAAAAAAAATTCTACACACCAAAGTTTCATGTGAGCACATTAAAGTTTCATGTGCGCACCTGAAAGTTTCATGTGCGCACCAGAAAGTTTCATGTGCGCACCCAAAAGTTTCATGTGCGCACCAGAAAGTTTCATGTGCGCACCAGAAAGTTTCATGTGCGCACCAGAAAGTTTAATGTGCGCACCCGAAAGTTTAATGTGCGCACCTGAAAGTTTCATGTGCGCACCCGAAAGTTTCATGTGCGCACCCGAAAGTTTCATGTGCGCACCCGAAAGTTTCATGTGCGCACCCGAAAGTTTCATGAGCGCACGCGAAAGTTTCATGTGCGCACATGAACGTTTTGCGTGAGCACATGAAACTAAACTTAAAAAAAAAATTCTACACACCAAGGTTTCATGTGAGCACATTAAAGTTTCATGTGAGCACATGAAACTAAAAGTTAGATTTTTTTTTGCTCATGTCCCCTTAGGGGCTCCGTAAATAGTAATATAAACGTCCTGATTTTGTCCACATCGTTCAACAGAACTAATTATTAGAAGATGATTTAAATGGCTACGGTGATCCACCATGCGTCGCTGTTATTAAAATAAGAAACTGAATATGAGTCATAAGTTCTGTTTGAGAAAGAGGATTTGATGACGACTTTTACATTTTTTCATCAATATTCTTCGAGGAATTAGTAAGTAAAACTACAAAATACTAAAAACACAGGTTGCTTAACATTTGAGTCTTCTTACGTCTGTTTGAACTCTATGGAAATAAATTACATAGGCTACCAACCACACGGAAGGATATTTGAAATTTAAAAATATTTTCCCATATATTGCGAAAAAATGTATTTTTTATATGTACCTATATTTTTTTAAACATATAGGCTACAAATATATTTATTATTATATGGCTATATATTTCATACATATATTCAGATATTTGATTTTGGCCGTTTTCAAATATGTTTTAATATGTCTTAAATATCTGTAAATGTATTGACATATATCAAGCAGTAGCGGGCGGTGCAGTGGTTTGTGTATGGCACTGTACGTCTGCCAGCAACCATATATTGTATAATTAAGCAACACTGAAAATGCCTTCACAGATCCGGTATAAGGAGAAATCATCAAAATTAACGCAATTATCTAAATAATAAGTGGTAGATTGTCTATGTGGGTACATCAGAGCCGGAGATATCGCACATCAAAGTAGACTTAAAACTGCTTAAAATACTGAATAAACACGTATTTCATTATCTTAACATAATATGTTACATGTTACAATATATAATTTGCAATGTATTAGGATATTTTGGGAAGTGCAAGTTATATATTTCAGTAACATATTCAGGACACATGTTGAGAAATCCTATACATATATGTAGTACATGTATTTTTTACATGATTTCTCCGTGTGGGCAGTGTTCATTCAAGTGAAATAGCCACTTTTTTTAGCCACACGTATTAGGTGCAATGTAATTCACTTCACATTAGTACCAGCTGCGACAGTAGACTCAGAAGTCCCGTCTTGTGTCATTGTGTTTGGCCCAGCTATACACACACTCTAAAAGACTTCCTTACAGAATGTGTAGCAGTCGTTTACAGCAAAGTTTTCATTGTTGGCTTCAACTTGCATTTAACATCTACACAAAACTTTCGCAAACACTGTAATGACTTTGACTTCACAAATTTCGGGAGTGGGTGTTAGTCTTTCAATATTTTCATTTTGAAATGTTGCACAATCTGATCGCTATTCCTGGCTGCTAAAGTTACAAACAGGAGAGAGACTGAAAGCTCGCTACAAAGAAACACGTAGGAAGTCATTGAAGTCCAGAGGACTGTTTGACTAATCATGGGGCCAGGTTTAAAAGTTTTTGAAGGATTATTCATCAAACCAGTTTAATAAAAACCTATCAATGTACCTTAATGGGCAATCGGCAGGAAACCTCTGAGAGCATGTGAGAAGTCATGCAGACAAAATATATTTACTTAAACATCACTTGTAATCTAGCTGCATTAACCCTTCACTATGTAATAAAAAAAAAATATATATATATATATATATATATATATATAATGTGTGTATATATATGTGTATATGTGTGTGTGTTTTAGGAACTAGCATAATTGGATCCAGGGGTTGAAAACATCAACCTACAATTACAAAATACATACAATAGTAAAAGAAAAATCGACATTTCACAGGTCTTTCATTTAGACGAGATTAAACCAGTTGCTTATGTGGTTCTGCAACCAGCCGACAGGTTTTTCGACTAGTCAACCCGGCGGTAACAAGTGCAATATTAGATTGTTTTAGCTTTATTAATTTGTTCTTTCTCATAATTGTCATCCATTTGCAATGGCTAGCTCTAATGTTATCATCATTAAGAGGAAGAAATACATTTATTTGCCTAAAGATGTTTCTGGAGCCATTAATCATTAAACTGAACTGTAAGATGCAGTACATCAGTACATATACTGTACTACATGAATGGCCACTGTGTGTGTCTGACTGAATTATTTGACCATTGCCGAGTGTGTCTGAGCCAGAATCAGGAGACTGTCAGATGGATGTGTGTTACAGTAGATGAGTTACAGTGATAAAATGGATAGTATAGATTAAGACACCTGTTTATAAAATTTTGAGCAACAATCTGTTGTTCTTGTCATTTAGGTATCTTGCATTCAGTCCATTAATTTGATCATTTTCCAAAATGCAGGTCATTGCACTTTCTATATGTTCTTACCATAGAAGCATGAATACATCAAAACTGCTATTGGTAGGTATTGCCCATATTGTCTGAGACTGATAGTCTTATTTAACCTATTTCAATTCAGCAGAGTGTGTCTTTAGATTTTGGAAAGCTTTGTTAACTGTATGTTTCTTCACAGTGCTGTCAGTGACATCTAAATTGGTATAAAAATAACTTGTACTTTTAAGTAGGTTTGGTGCAGTGGGCTGTGGTGGCATGGGGGGCACTTGAGCCACTGTTGCCCAGGAGGACCATGAAGTCTTAATACGGGCCTGCTGATATGTCATAAGTTACTAAGTGTTGGGATCATTTACAAACTTAACCCATGGTACTATGATGTCATCAATTGCTACACAGCCCACTATAGTGTACATTAGTCTACAGTAGTTAAAGTTAAAAATAATTATGAATCCAGGCTGAAATGTAATGAGTTACTAAGGGTTGAAATAAGTTACTACCCACACAGTGTACTGTGATGACATCAGTTACTACCCAACCAAGTATATTGACTTATAGTAAGTACAGGGACATTCCCCTGGAGCAATTTAGGATAAAGTCTTGCTCAAGGACACAATAACATTTACTACCCAATCCAGTGTACAGTGAAGTCATTTATGTTCAGCAGAGCCAAGGCACAGAATGTTCTTTGCCTGGTTCCATTCCCTGAATCGCTACCCACACCCACTTTTAGATTTTCTGTTTTGGCGATTCAGTGTATGGCTTCAGTTGGAATTTACTTGTTTGCCTCACCAAACGAGCCAATCAGTGTAATTTACCTGAGGGGTTTGGTCAACGGTGTGATGGAATGAAACTGAGCCTGAGAGACCGAGACGACAACAACCGCAGCAATACTTGAAACAGAAGATATGACAATAGCAAATAACATGGATGTTGCTATCTCAGCTGTTTTAAATAAAATCCAGAGAGGAATGTCCCTAGAACCACAGCAGGAATTCACGTTGAAGGCGTTCATGTAATTTATTAAAAGCGGTCAGTAATGTGGCGGTTGCTGACAATGCTATCAACAGGTGTTAGATAGTTTGTTCACTTTACATTAGCCAGTTGATGGTCGAGTTGCAATGACTTAAGACTTTTATGATTGGTTTGGAGATGAGGACTAGTTCTTTGGCAACGCCCATCATGGAAAACATCTTCTATGGAAGTAATGTCAGACTGAATAATGGAGTGAAGTGGAATGTAAAAACTATGTTCTGAATATCAGGCTAGAATGTGTCTCCAGTAACAAAACAACAGTCTGCTGGTTCTCTGCATTGACACCATCTTTCAAAATGTCTCTTTTGGCATTTCAGTCATTCAATCTGATTGATGAATATCCTCAAAGTGAGTTATATGTTCATATAATAATAGGCTTTGTTCATGTGTGCAGTGACCTACTTGTACGTTATTTATCAGTGTTGTGTCCCTGAGTCATGGTGAAACAGCCAAGCTGGTAATGAACCTGCTCAGTGGTCACATGGAACAGACAATGCAGACAAAGGCTGTTGCCCTCGTTTTCATACTAGTGCCCAACGTCCTCCCCCAAAATTAAAATGCATTGTTAATAACAAAAATGTTTCAAAGCAGAAAACAGCCTAAAGGTTTCAGCTTGATTACTCACAGTAGCAGAGAAACAGCCCGTGCATAGCATGTGTGTGTGTGTGATACAGTGCATCCGGAAAGTATTCACAGCGCTTCACTTTTCCCACATTTTGTAATGTTACACCCTTATTCCAAAATGGATTCAATTAATTATTTCCCTGAAAATTCTACAAACAATACCCCATAATGACAATGTGAAAGAAGTGTGTGTGGAATATTAGCAAATTTATCAAAAATAAAAAAGAAACGAAAAAAGCTCAATACTTTGTTGAAGCACCTTTGGCAGCAATTACGGCCTTTTTGAATATGAAGCTACAAGCTAGGCACACCTATTTTTGGGCAGTTTCTCCCATTTTTTGAAGGACCACTCAAGCTCAATTAGGTTGGATGGGGAGCGTCGGTGCACAGACATTTTCAGATCTCTCCAGAGATGTTAAATCAGGTTCAAGTCTGGGTTCTGGCTGGGCCACTCAAGGACATTCACAGAGTTTTCCTATAGCTACTCCTTTGTTATCTTGGCTGTGTGCTTAGGGTCGTTGTCCTGTTGGAAGATGAACCTTCGCCCCAGTCTGAGGTCCAGAGTGCTCTGGATCAGGTTCATCCTTCAGCCAAGGATGTCTCTGTTCATCTTTCCCTCAATCCTGAATAGTCTCCCAGTACCTGCGACTGAAAAACATGCCCACAGCATGATGCTGCCACCACCATTCTTTACTGTAGGGATGGTATTGGCCCGGTAATGAGCGGTGCCTAGTTTCCTCCAGACATGACGCTTGCCATTTAGGCCATAGAGTTCAATCTTTGTTTCATTAGACCACAGAATTTTGTTTCTCATGGTCTGGGAGTCCAAGTGTCTTTTGGCAAACTCCAGGCAGGCTCTCATGTGCCTTTTACTGAGGAGTGGCTTCCTTCTGGCCCCTCTACCATACAGGTCTGATTGGTGCAGTGCTGCAGAGATGGTTGTTCTTCTGGAAGGTTCTCCTCTCCACAGAGAAATGCTGGTGCTCTGTCAGTGTGACCATTGTGTTCTTGATCACCTCCATGACCAAAGCCCTTCTCCCCGATCGCTCAGTTTGGCCAGGCGGCCAGCTCTAGGAAGAGTCCTGGTGGCTCCAAACTTTTTCCATGATTGAGGCCACTGTGTTCATTGGGACCTTTAATGATGCAGATATTTTTCTGCACACTTCCCCAGATCTGTGCCTCAATACAATCCTGTCTCAGAGGTCTACAGACAATTCCTTAAACTTCATGGCCTGGTTTATAATAATCCTTTAGGTAAGTGTACATAGAAACAGCCAGTGCATATCCTGTGTGTCTGATACATACACTCACCTAAAGGATTATTAGGAACACCATACTAATACTGTGTTTGACCCCCTTTCGCCTTCAGAACTGCCTTAATTCTACGTGGCATTGATTCAACAATGTGCTGAAAGCATTCTTTAGAAATGTTGGCCCATATTGATAGGATAGCATCTTGCAGTTGATGGAGATTTGTGGAATGCGCATCCAGGGCACGAAGCTCCCGTTCCACCACATCCCAAAGAGGGCAACATCTGCCCAGAAGTAGGAAGTTACAAATCTAGACTGTCCACCTAAGTGAGTAGCGTAAATGGACGATCAACTCATGTCATAGAAGATAGTACATTTGGGAAGTGATGGTGGAAGGTTCTAGAAGGCCCGCCCAAGCAATTAGCATGAAGGGGGACCAGGTAACGTCATGAGATAAGGATTGTGTTTCAAGGTCATCCGCCAGTTGGTGGCTGCAGGGCCAATTCGGCTTAAATGGTGTCTTTAAAGTCTATTGGATTCACAAACTCTTGTAAAGTGTCTTCTTTTTTGGCAGGAATGGAAAAAGCTATGGATTTTTCCCCACGATAAAGTCAGTGTGCTTTGATTGGTAAGAAAGCCGCACTACGCTCTTTGTCTGCAGAAGATGTGAAGGCTCATTGCAAAAGCCTGTATTGTTTTGTGAAAGATTAGAAGTATGAAAGCAGATTCAAGCCTGACCATGGCTTCTCTAACTTTGCCCGGACCTCCAGTACAAGCAGTGCAAATTGGCATAGCGCTGCCCGGATTTGGGATAAATCATATCATCTACCTTGCCATGTTGCTCAGCAACGATTTCTTGTGTGCAGATCAGGCGACTGTAAAATAGTGAAAGTATAGTTAGTAAGTGTCAATCATCCTACGCATAATCTGACTAAAGGCTGCTGTATTGGATGAGCAGTGCAAAAAGAATCGGCCGTCTCGGCGATGTGGTTGGATAAACCATGTGAGCGCCCTTCACCCACACAGATCTGTCCAAGGAGGGTTACGGAGCTGCTGACGTAGCAGAGATGGTGGGGAAAAAGTTGACATTTATTCTGTTTAAATAGTTCAACTTTATGTAAAGTGTAATAACTGAGACATGGAGCATACATGGGTGAACCTTTAGTGAAGATGTTAGACATAGACAGAGACACTCATAAAAACAGGTAAATGTAACAGGTGAGAAAGTGGCATATGTGACCCGAGCTAGAAACTAAACAGAGTGGGAGAATACTGGAGCATGATGGACAGACTGGTGAAAAAAATTAGCAAATATGTTTCAAGTCTTCAAATGACCACAGCACACAGACATTCACAGAGATATGTACAGACTGAAATGTCACAGTGCTGCTAGCTGCTCTGTGGAAGCTTAACTTTAGTAAGCATCTCGTTATCTTCCTCTCCCAGCAAACCTATTGGATTAACACAATTGTTGACCAGTCTGGAAACCCAGAATACTGTGTCCAATATTCCCTAATACACTAGATGGATACTGTGAGATAAGAGGCTGTGTATGAGTAATTACTTTTTGTGACTGTCTGCACTTTAGGTTAACAAGGCTTTATTTATTCAGATGGTAATTAAAGTGCTAGTGGCCCTGTAGAGAGGACACTCAGATATTTAAGGTAGCTGCACATCAGTGGAGGCTGGTGAACTTTAATTGAGGAGGATGGGTTCAGGTTAATGTCGGGACTGAAGTAAATGGAATGGATTTAAACACATTCAATTCATTGTGAGATACCATTCCATTTACTTCAGTCCAGAAATTAAAATGAGCCTGTCCTCCTAAATTAAAACACAGCATGAAGTGAGTAACCAATCAGAGTTAAAATACACACCAAGTGAGTGCAAGCCCTACAATTGGTGCAGTGTGCGCTCACTTGCCTTAACACACCAAGAGAGTGGCAATTACAGAGGACCAGGACACAGATGTGCATGGTATCATCACAGTTTATATGAATGACAATCAGGATTGTGGCATCTCTTCTGTCATAAGGAATTCTCAGTGTGCTCTACTCAGTCGTCCTATTACGTCACAGGGTTATAGTTCTGTGGATTGTAAGGCACAGTGAGTAGAGGTGGGGTGGGCCTCCTCATTATCAAAGTCCTGCACGTCCTCCAGCAGCTCTTGGTCCACCTCGTCCATCTTGATGTAGTGTTTGTACATCACCACAACCATACCGATGGCCCCGACCAACAACGTCCCTGCCGCAAAGATGACATAGCCGATGGTGATGAAAACCAGGTAGTCCCAGTAATCCAGGTCCTGGTTGCAGTGTGAGTACAGATGAAGGTCAGGAGAATCACCGCAAAACATCAGATCCTTGTCTGAAATGGACCACAAGCATGTGTGTTACGTATTGTACAGTGGTTAGATCCGAGAACCTAGATGAGAACTTGCTTTGGTAATCCAGCGGTGTAACCCTATCACAAAATGTAATGACTATAGCGCTGAGGTTTTCTTGACCAAAACTGACCAGTAAAAACTATGTTTCCAGTACTATCGTCCAGCAGTATAGTCTAACTACTGTGCACATGTTTGGTAGCAACATTCTTTAAACTTCAGCCTCCTGATCTGCATTCTAAACCTGTTTCCTCTATCATTCATGAATGTAAAGCATAAAATGGCTGAACAAATCACAGCTTCTGATTATAGGCAGATACTAGTGCAGACAGTTTTTCCAGGTCAGGTTACATGGTTGAAGTCCTTATTGCTATTAGTACTGAGTCTATAAGGTACTGCAATAATAAGCATGTTATTTCTACTGAACTCTACTGTTCATCAATAATGTGAGCATTAACCTCTTATGTTTAGGCCTTTCTATATACATGTCTTTGTATTTGATAATTCCATAAATGCTCAATGTATTAGAATTGTGTTCTTATTATATATCTTAATGTATGCCTGCTCTTTTTGAAGTAAACCTTTCTTTGTTTAAACAATGTATGTAGTGGCACTTTAGGAGATGAATCAGAGACTTCTTCTGTTTTAGTAAGTACAGAAAATGGTTTACAGTATGTTGGCCTAATAAGTGGTTTATAGATGGTCTTTGGTGAGGCTCAGTGTATGATTGACTGGTTATCATCTGTTTCATTAGGGGTAATATTCTAAAGATAAATGTAATAAAAATATAACAGATATGCTTTCATTTGTTTTTGTTTTAACTGCTTTTTGTGTTGGAGGAACTCTGTCTGGATGACATAAAAAGGATCTGCTGTTTTCTCCTGGCTCTGCTCTGTTCTGGTCTCTATTGTTTCTTGCTAGCAGATTGCTTATGCACAATTGCACTGGCTTCTTTTTTTAACACAATCTCTGCAGGCAGCTTTTGTCCAATAATTGTGCATGGATGGACTTTTAACATGTACTGTGCTTGTCACACTATAAATGTGATTGGAACTCCAAGAGAATATGGTAATAAAAGACTATAGCAAGAGACAATAGCTTTAACATTGTAGGAAATCACAGAATATTTTGGGGGGTAATTAGAACTCATTTCTGTACCACTTACAGAAACGTACTCTATCATCACAGACATGTAAATCATACATGAGAAAACAAAGACACTTGTGCTTGAACAGTCCTCTGACCTCATGACTAGGATATTAACACCTTAACAGAACACCTTCCTATTCCTAGTTTGAGTCGTCTCCCCAAAGCTTCAAAGCTACCAGGGCCTCCCTCTAATATACCTTAGGCACCCACATCAAAGGAGAGAGTTCCTCCTCCCTTCGTTCTACACACCGTGCTATTTCCAGAGTATATCCTTATATAACCGCTAACTACAGACAGACAGTATGCTAATCTTTAGGAGGCGAGAAAATAGAAGAGAATGTTAGTTTCTTCTGTGGGATTCTAGTCTCTTCTTCCATCAGTGCATTATTTCTAAGCTGCTTGAGAAGACCTCAGAACAGAGCCTCTCAGCACAGTGACATTCAGATGGTGGATACTGCCAGTTAAATATTCAGAGCTGTCCTTTTGCTTCATATGATTACAGGACCCCCTCTTACTGAGACATGCATGTGCGGTGCTGCATGTGCTAGCCCTAGCTTTCTGTGGTGTAAATGCAAGCAGACAAAGGCACTAAGCCACAGAATGTAGAACAGCTCTTACTGGTTAGGATCATGTGTGTTTGTATTATTATCACAGTATTAGAAGACTGGATTTACTCAGGTAGGTAGCATACATTATAAAAAGCTACTAGCTGCTGATATTTAAACTGTACAGTGCCAACCGTAGTCCATCAGTCTTTCAAGATGCATATTAAAAAACAAAAGCCACACTAGTTATTCCTAAGGAAGACAGCATTCTGTTAAATTATGTACTGAATTTGAACGCAGGTTCAACGTTCATGTTTAACTGAGCACCACGTGATTGCGAACAAGACCGTTAGCCCACTGAGCTAAAGACATAAAGGGCTAGGGAGATCGAAGTGTGTGCAGACCAGTGAGAGGGTTGATGTTGTTTCGGCTAACATCCTGAAATTGCAGCGCCGTGTTTTCAGCGAAAGCATCAATGTCTGTCAGGCCGGGATTGTCCGTTCTCCCTAGAATCTCCAGGCTGGACAGCCGGTTAAACACCGGTCCTGTCTGTCTAATTTTTTACCACAGTTAAGGTACACCAACTCCGACAGTTTGTTTTTGCTGCAGCGGAGGTCTCCAACAGCAGGTCGGTGGATAATGTGGTGCTGCCCGGCGCAGTGGACCACAAAAGCAGCAGCAACGGCAATGTAGAATGTGTTATTATATTTGTTTGCAAGTGCCTAGTTACTACGTGTCAGATGCGGAAAACAAGTTATTTGAGAGCAATAGAACGTTATACGACAATTCACCATGACGTCACAACAATAATAGACGTTCTTCCGGGTGGCAAAAACCAAAGCGTTCTCGGATGACAACAAGAGATAATAAGAGGCTTGGACTCGGCCGTAGCCTAATCTAGATTTCTTTTAGTGACTGTTGCTGTTTGACTTACAATATTTTAGGCTATTGTAGATGGTCTATGCCTTTGTTAT
>JACXGM010036844.1:0-11272 GCA_016801145.1 Umbra pygmaea
CAAATGCGCTACATGAACTGTTGGCCGCAGCAAAAAGTAGCAACCTAATCTGAACAGTGACTTTGGTTCCAATATTATAGGTTCTGCTTTTGTGGGCTCCGCGGGTCATCGGGGCGACTTGCACCAGGGGGGACTCGCACCAGGGGGGACTCGCCAGGGACGGCTTGGACCCCGCCAAAACTGCTTGCAGTTCTAGTTGGGGATTATTATTCTCCCTTCTTTTACTTCAGGACTGGAATCTCTCAGATTTGCCCGAAACAAAATGATCGAACAAAAATAGGGACTCACATCTCCGTAACACTGAGTTAAGAATGCACTCCTACACAGCAACCTACACTGCAGGGGAATGCACTGCCCGGCATATACAAGACTCCCATAATAGCAAACGTACCGATGTATGCGTAATACTGGTGTAGGGGATAAGGAGAGTGTGGCAGCCCTTGCGTGCTGCTTGGCTATCCTAATGACTGTTCCAATCATTTTTTTCATCAACTGACTGATGGTCTTTGGACGTGTTGTTTGTTGGAGCTTCACCACCCCTCCTTAGAGGCCTCGGAACTGTTCTCCACTCCTTTAGATAGACACACAAAAGAAAACCATTAGTGCACCCAGCTGGGCTAATCAGGCATACTTGCTAACTGTCTGACTCTGAGTTTGACTCTCATCCCTTCACATATGACATAGACTGTCCTGCAATGCAGCGACTTAGCCCACTATGCCACACGGACCCCCAAGCAATAGCATTTTTAATCAAATACCATCCAAGAAGTAGGATGATACCATAGCATATCATTTCATATTGTACAGGTCCCCCTTTTGCCACCAGAACAGCCCTGACCCATCGAGGCATGGACTCCACTAGACTGGACTCCACTGTGTTGTGGTATCTTAGCCTAGAAATCTAGACGCACCCTAGCGGCAGCAAATATCATTTGCGGCTAGGGTCAGTCTAGCAACTCTCCGTTGGCTTGCGAGCTGCAAAAACCAAATTCTGGTTAGGCCAATCTCATTGTGTATGGAGTCGGTGGGCGGGCTTAATGTAATTTTGGAAAACAAAGTAGATAACTGCTGCTGCTGAACAGCTGTCTTTCGAATCGGCTTTGGCCGCGACTCCGGAAGACTTGGAGTTAAGTTTTTCTTTGAGAAAAGAACGGCACTAAAGTCATGGGGGGAGCTTGCCACTGTGGGAGTAATTAAAGCTACAGGCTTCCAAAAAGCCTGACACAAGTTGAAATACATTGTTACTTAATAATATCTGGCATGACTGAAATTATGCAGGCTATCTCTATAAATGTGTAAATATATAATGTGTTTTATAATTAATTTGTTTTGCCAGCTATAATAATCGGCAGAACTCTCATTTTTTATGAATGGGACTGTAATGTTGCTACAACATAAATACAACGGTAATCCAATTATTTTGTTCATAATCACGTTGTGAATGTAAATGTCAGTTTAACTATACATTAATAACTTCCTAGCACATTATTGTAGGACCGTAGATTGTATAATTACTGGATGTTACATGTGTGACTTCACCCATTGGTTTGTTGAAATCTGATTTGGGTCATTGAATTTGCCATTATGGGCGCAGACATCTTGGTTGCGGATGTGACGATTTTAGACGAGAGGGTGGAGTTATCTAGCTAGCTAACAGATATTAATTGGGATGCTAACGAAAAACAGTATTAAAACATAATGTAAAACAAAATGTAACGTTACTTACCAGAAAAACTGCCAACTCCTTTGAGTGTCTTGTCGTACAACCGGACGCCTTTTCTTTATCGTCGATTTTATAATCAACGAGACCATAATTCCAAAAATTTTACACCATGATAAATTGCAGAAGGCTTAAATTTAGCGATTGAGACCATATACTTGAAAACATTATGAAAATGTTTACTGACGTAAAAAAGTGAGACTTGTCTCTCATTCTCATAGACTATTACAGAAACCAAGCTCTTTTGCAACCAAACGTATCACCCTCAGCTAGAATTCAGATAGAATGCAGGTTTAAGGCACTTCCTCATTTATGTCAACTTGCCAAACCGGATGCTCACCCTGTGTGTAGGACTTACAGAGCCTGATTTCATTTATCTGTTTGTTTGTTGGGTCAAATCTGCCCGCACACACAAATGACACTTAAGGTGGTCTAACATTAGCTAGCGCCTAGAGTTCCTAACCTAGCCAATTCAAAATGATGCAAGCTGAATGTGGTCTATGAATCACAATTGTTTGTGCTGCAATTCCCACAGATGCTTGTTTGGATTGAGATCCGTGAAATTTGGAGGCCAAGTCAACACCTTGAACTCGTTGTTGTGTTTCTCAAACCATTCCTGAACCATTATTGCCATTTTTACCATTTTCATAAGAATGTACAGTCATGGTCAAAAGTTTTGACAATGGCACAAATACTAATTTTCATTAAGTCTACTGCCTCAGTTATGGTGATGGCAATTTTCATATACTCCAGAATGTCATGAAGAGTGATTAGATGAATTGCAATTAATTTCAAAGTCCATCTTTGCCATGAAAATGAAATTTATCCAGAAAAAGAATTCTACTGCATTTTAGCTCTGCAACAAAAGGCCCAGCTGCCATCATCTCATTGATTGTCTCATTAACACAGGTGAGAGTGTTAAGGAGGACAAGGCTGGAGATCACTATGTCATGCTGATTGAGTTAGGCCCTGTCCACATTAACAAGGGTATATTCAAAAATGCAGTTTTTTTTCTATGCAGTTTGGCCGTTCATCCACACTGATACGCTGTTTTAGGTCACTGAAACCAAGCATTTCTGAAAACTCCGGCCATAGTGAAGTTTTTAGAAACGCTGGTTAGTGTTGTCGTGTGGACAGTGAAACCGAAGATTTTGGCTTGTGACGTCTGAGTGCGCCACTATCTCCATTGTTTACATTAGGCGAATCTGTGCAAATAAATACAATAAAAAAGCATGCCATCATTATTGCTTTGCACAAAAAGGGCTTCACAGGCAAGGATACTGCTGCTAGTAAGATTGCACCTAAATCAACCATTTATCGGATCATCAGGAACTTCATGGAGAGAGGTTCAATTGTTGTGAAGAAGGCAGCAGGGTGGTCAAACGTCCAGCAAATGCCAGGACCATCTCTTAATGTTGATTCAGCTGCAGGATCAGGATACCACCAGTAGGGTTGGGTACCATTCGCATTTGAACCAATACCAGTACCAATAAAGGTACCTGGAATTTGATACCGGTACCCAACAGTACCTTATTTTGGTACTTAGAAAAACTAAAGAGATGTGGCTAAAGGTGGCAGCACATAAAATATACCAAAGTTAAAAGCTTATTGCTTAATTGATTACATTATGCTTGATGTTGGCTAGTTAGCTAAGCTGATACACACTTCTATACATACTGTTATGATGGTGAACGTTAAATAACATGAGTCGTCGACATGTCCGAAGCTGTGTGTGAAAAATACGCTACTAAAATGCTATATGCTAATGATGCTATAATGACAAAGTAATAAAAACCTCCACTTATCTCCAACAACAATTTATCCAACTAGGTATTACCTGAACATGACAATTAAGTTGATGTTGATGCTGCCTCCCATGAAGTTCCGTCACTGGAGGGCTCAATGTCTTCGGAGCTACCATTGACAGCTGCGGGCAACTTTGCTTTCAATTTGCATATCATGTCGCAAATATTACAACGAGTGTTGTCTGTATCAATTTTAGAAAAGCGTACCCACACTTCTGACCACTTTCGGCTTGCTGTCACACTTGACTATTTGTGTCAACAATTTACAAGCTGCAGAGGTGAGGTAATCTCGCGACAGATGCGCTCTCAGGTACCGAAGTTTGGCATCGATTGATTTTACATGAACAAATACTCAGTAATACTGACGTGATTTGGTCGGTACCGTTAAAAGTACAGGGTTCGGTACCCAACCCTAACCACCAGTGCAGAGCTTGCTCAAGAATAGCAGCAGGCAGGTGTCAGTGCATCTGCATGCACAGTGAGGCTAAGACTTTTGGTGGATGGCCTGGTTTCAAGAAGGGCAGCAAAGAAGCCACTTCTCTTTAGAATTCGGAAAACACCTTGTCCGGAGAAGACAAGGTGAGCGCTACCATCAATCCTGTGTCATGCCAACAGTAAAGCATCCTGAGACCATTCATGTGTGGGGTTGCTTTTCAGTCAAAGGAGTGGGCTCTCTCACAATGTTTTTTAAGAACATGAATAAAGAATGGTACCAACACATCCTCTGAGAGCAACTTCTCACAACCATCCAAGAACAGTTTGGTGACAACCAATGCCTTTTCCAGCATGATGGAGCACTTTGCCATAAGGCAAAAGTGATAACTAAGTGGCTCAGGGAACAAAATATCAAAGTTTTGGGTCCATGGCCAGGAAACTCCCCAGAACCCTAATCCCATTGAGAACTTGTGAATGGACAAACAAAAACCCATAAAATCTGACACACCCCAAGCATTGATCTTGCGGGAAAGGGCTGCCATCTGTCAGGCTGTGGCCCAGTAAAAAATTGACAGCATGCCAGGGCAGATTGCAGGGGTCTTGAAAAAGAAAGGTCAACACTGCAAATACTGACACTTTGCATAAACTTAATGTAATTATCAATAAAAGCCTTTGACACCTATGGAATGCTTGTAATTATACTTTAGTATAGCTTAGTAACGTTTGACAAAAGATGTAAAAACACTGAAGCAGCAAACTTTATGAAGAAACCTTTGACCAACTTTTTACCACGACTGTACATGGTCTACAACAATGCTTAGGTACTGTAGGTGGTACGTGTCAAAGTAACACCCACCTTACAGTACTTTCCTCTCATAGCGCATCCTGGTGCCATGTGTTCCCCAGATAAACAATGCACATGCACCCGGCCATCCACGGCTATAAAAGAAAACATGATTCATCAGACAAGGCCAACTTGTTCCATTGCTCTGTGGTCCTGTTCTGATGCTCACATGCCCATTGTAGGCACTTTCGGCAGTGGACAGGGGTCAGCATGGGCACCCTGACCAGTCTGCAGCTATGCAGCCCCGTTCGCAACAAACTGTGATGCACTATGTGTTCTGACACCTTTTTCTATCTGAACCAGCATTTCTTTTTTTGCTGTAGCAATTTGAGCTACAGTAGCTTGTCTTGGAATGGATCACACGTGTCAGCTTTCACTCCCCATGTGCATCAATGAGCCTTGGCCACCCATGACCTTGTCGCCGGTTCACCGCTTTTCCTTCCTTGGACCACTTTTGATAGGTACTGACCACTGCAGACTGGTCAAGAGCTGCAGTTTTGGAGATGCACTGACCCAGTCATCTAGCATCACAATTTTTTCTGCTTCTAATACATCAAATTTGAAAACAAAATGTTAACTTGCTGCATAATGTTAACAAGATTATCAGTGTTATTCGCTTCACCTGTCTGGTCATAATGTTATGGCTGATCGGTGTGTGTATTTTTGAATGCAATAGTGTTTGGTTGATGTTTTGCCTTTATTTTTATTATTTTTATTTGCAGTACTTATTCTTTTGCTTTAAGTTTTTGACACAAAATAATTCCATACATTAAGTGTTGTGAATACTAATAAACAATATGTGTGCCACTAATCAACAGTGGGTTTTTTTTGTGAATCTGGAAGCCGTCAACTTTATGGAAGGCGGAACAATGTTGTTTAGACACCACAACTTTTAGTAAAATACTCAGAACATTTTGTTATAAGTATACTTGATTTTTGTTATGTACTCAAAATGATGCACATCTTGAGGAATGATATCATTAAAATACGAGTTAATGCCTGTGTAGCCTCCAGGTTTCAGTATGGGACATGCTACAGCAACACTGTTAGGCAGCTGCCCAAAAAATTCTCCACTTAATTTAACAGGTAATTCAGTGTACTGAGTTTCATTAGGCAGCTGGACACACCATCTAACCTGTGAAGCTGTAATACACAACACACATTGTGCTGTGTTTACCTTGCTCTTATGTACATGTTCTGTCTATAGCATCCAACATGGCACAAATCTATTTCAGGGGCAAACTGCGATATGGAGCCACCACTGTGATGTAGCAATGGGGCGTGTTGGCACTCACTGCTTCTGCCAGGCTTGTAAGGATGACAGGGACTAAGTGTAGTGGCCCAACATAAACACTGAAACATCATCCATGTGAGAAGGCACAGTGCCAACTTATGATCTCACCAGCCATACCATTAGTGTAGTAGAATGGTGGAGTCTTCTCTGTGTGCACATTTTGAAGAGTTTCTGAAGAATTGCTTAATCGGTTGAGTTTTATTTCATACCAGAGATCTCCTGTTTTCCCAACAACGGATAAGCCACTCATTTAAAATTGTTTTGGAATGTTTGGTTTTGGGCCATAGCCCTGTGGATGCTAAAAATATTTTAATTAAGTATTCATATGGAGCAACCTGTTGGTTTTGTTACAGTCCCTCTCCTCCTCCTGAGGTCTAAATAGGTCAGCTCAGTGTCCGTTATCCTGACCAGGTGTCACAGGAAAGAACCTCATCAACTTTCGAGCCCTGAAAAGAGGCTTGGCTTTTCCCTCTAGCAGATTTGTCTTCTTTGGGCTGGTGGCTAATCTTTAAACTATTCTTGACTCTATTGATCAATGTAAATGCAAAGCTACTGCATTTCCAGAAATCAGTTTTCCTTTAATGCTTTGACACATAACAGCTAGTCTGGCTAACAGCTTGTAACGTGTTGTAATGGAAAATATTATTCATGACAAACAATGAGCAAATTCACACTAACTCCAGATGCATATTTAACATTGAGATTGCCAGACTGGCCTTTCTGCAATGACAAGAATTGGCAAAGGTTGAAATGTTAGGTAAAAGAACTGGTAGTCAGATGAGGGAAAAGTATGTCAGATATGAAAGGAAATCTTGTTTATTAACAAAGATGAACTGTACTAGTTATTCAAGCTCAGTTTTATGATTTTCACTACCCGTCATTAGTATTGTTAAGTGTAATGTTGCAGCTTACAAAAGACTCAGAAGACACCTTGCCATTAATTGAACCCAGAATTAACTTGGACAGCCAGAGGACTACTTTTGACTGCTTTTTAATTTAGATTTTTTTCTTGCTTTTAACTGATTTCCCACAACAATTTTCCATTAATCAATTTGCGATTAGCAATAGGATCCTGCAATAAATGCAATTAATCAATTAATCGCATGATAAATAAAAATGTGCTTAATAATTTTTACGGCCACACAATAATTTCCATTTGCATGCTTGTTTGTTTTCCTCGTCTCTCTCTCTCTATCTACCAAAGAGACTTTATTGTTTTGGTTGTGTGTGGTTTTTAATTTCCATTTTATTTATTGTTTTTGATTGTGCTTGGTTTTTATTCAAGTGCACTTTTTGTTAACAGAGACTGAGAGTCCATTTTATGTTTTTGGTAGTTTTGTTCATTTATTGTGGATATTTAAAATGTTTTCCAGTTACAGTGTTAAATATTCTTTAGAAATAAAAGTTTATTGATCTTTGAAACGGTGTACCTGCATTATTATGCCATTATCATTATATTAAATGAAAATGGTCTCCGAACGACAATTCATAGTCCAGCAAAATTTGTTATCGTGACAGGCCTAACTCCCAGCGGACACAGGACAGTCACAGTTGAGCTGTCTTACGAAGCACATCTAATGCCATTCCATTTCTAAAATCATGCTGCTAGCTCAACTAAGAAGTCTTGATTGGAGTGCTTACGCATGGAAATGATGGCAATCTCTGGCCGTTTTGCCTTGACTGAGATCACAGACGGCCGAGCTTCCACAAGGAGTCACTAGAGCGCACGAGGGAAAGGGAACCATATGAAATTATTAACTCCCAAACCCACCGCTTTGTCATTCAGGGCCCCATATGGCTGTTTGACATGTACCAGCCTCGCGTTGCTAAGTAGAGACTGGCTGTAATTCTGTTTGTTTATTACACATTAGATGTTTCCTGACATTTTATGTTTTATTGGACAGGAAAGTGGTGACATATTGTCTGTGAAATCAGTTTGTTGTGACATTTCTGTCCTTATCTTTATCTCTGTGTTTCACAAAAATGTAGCTGTGTGGTGCTATAGCGGACTCTGTGATTCAGTTGCCTAGTTCTACACTCTTTTGTCCGGACCGAGATATAGATATCTCAAGAAATACGAAAGGATTAGGAATATGTATCTACATCAACAACGGCTGGGGAAATGACTTGTCAGTTATCCTACAGTACTGTTTTCCTGCAGGCCCAGCTCCAGGATTAAATGACCGGGGGGGCATTTTTCATGAATAGGGGGGCCTAATTAATTAATAAACCATTTGCTGTTCTTATCGGGAAACAGAACTGGGGGGGCACAGATTCTATCTGGGGGGCCAATGCCCTACTTTGCCCCCCCGTAGATCCGGGCCTGTTTTCCTGACCTGGATTACTTTTTTATTAACGTCAAGCCCTTCTGCAGCCTGGAGGAATTTGCATAATTTATTCTGGTCTGTTTTCATGTTCCAATGCGCGCCGATGTGCATGACATAATTGCAGCTAGCCGACCAGATACTTAAGAGTGGAGCGGTCATACACACCCTCTTTAGTTTAGGGTTCCTACGGGTGCTGGAAATCTTGAAAATGCTTGAATTTTAATATGGTGTTTTCAAGGTTTGAAAAGTGCTTGGATTTTGGATAAAGTGCTTGAAACTGCTTGAATTTATAATTTCATTGCTATCATAATAATTAGCTATCTCTCTGAATAATTAGCTAACTCTCAAATTACTTTTGCCTTTGGCATAAAACAATAACTACTCAACGCCAGTCTGCGCCTGTGCCTATAGTGTGATCTACCAGTCTGTTCTGATGTGCGCCCTCTAATGGAACAGAGTGGGAGATGAAAACATGCTGGGATGTAGCAGCTTCAATTACTGTTGACTTGGAAACGAAAAATACAAATTATGGTTAAAACGATGACCAAATCCCTGAGTGTGCAAAAAGGATGTGCAGCTTTTGACTATGGGAGAGTATGTGCTTTCGAGCCATGTAAAATGTAAGCTGTAGGGAATTTTGGATTACGCCAATGAAGTTTATTTAAGCTTGCTGGCAAATTCGCATGCTAATGATAGTACATTTCAGGGAGGCAGAGGGATGTAAATACATTCAGCGAAATGAAACGTGCAGGTGCAACGGTGTTGAAGGACAAATATTGCCTAATATCAAAACAGGCAGCTGAAATGTAAAAACACCCTAAATATGTTGCGGAGAACACGGACGGAACCACAGGGTGAGCAACCGGTTTCGCAAATTGACCCAAATGAGGAAGTGCCTTAAACCTGCATTCTGTCTGAATTCCAGCTGGGAGCGATTCGTCTGGTTGCAAAAGAGCTTGGTTTTTGTAATAGTCTATGAGAATTAGAGACATAATATACTTGTTTATATTTATATTTTCATAATTTATCATGATGTTCGTTTTTTAAATTATGGTCTCTTTGATTTTAAAATGGGCGATAAAGCAAAGGGGCATTTAGGGCGTGGTTATGGCGTTCGGTTGTATGACAAGACACTCAAAGGAGTTGGCATTTCACTTTTTTCCGGTAAGTAACGTTACATTATGTTTTAATACTGTTTTTTAATACTGTTTTTTTATTTTGCATCCCAATAATATCTGTTACCTAGCTAGTTTACTCCTCCCTCTCATCTAAAATCGTCACATCCGCAACCAAGGTGTCTGCGCCCGTAACGAGTGACATCCAGCTGCAGCCCCGCAGACGTCACCAGTCGCTAACCCAGCACCTAAGGCTAACCTTCTGTTTTGGGGCTTTTGGGCCGAGTGTCTGTCAAAGCACTTTGTGATGACTGTTGTTGTAAAAACTGTTTTATAAAATACATTTGATTTGATTTAATTGTTATTATTTGTTAATTATGAAAACCTTTGCAGTTATATGTTCATTGTCCATTCTAAAGTATTGAAAATGGATCTTTAATAATTGTTTCGTAATGCAATACACATGTTTCGTAATGCAGTGTTTCTTAATGCAGTTTTGATGTCTTTATCTTAAAAAAGAAAGTAAAGCCTGTGCTAATTGAGATTGTAATGAGATTGGAAATTAGTATATGAATACACAGAAAATGAAACAAAGTTTATAACGGAATACATATTGTTAGTGGGTTAATTACTGCTAATGCATACACTGTAGATGTAGGTTAAATGTATACTGTCCATATGTTCAATGTAGTATAATTATTTTCGTAACAAAACGGAAAGATTAGTATTGGCCGTCAAATAAAAAGTCATTAATTTTAAACTTTTTTTGAGTTTTCATCAGTTTTCTGGAAATTACAAAATTATATTTTGAGGGTTAACCATAGTAGTGGTTGGTCTGTGGTGTTGCGGATTATGTGTTTTTAATTTAGTTTAATACATTTCATAACGGAAAGATTCGTTTTTGCCGTTAAGAAGTTATTAATTTAACCTCAGCTTGTTTGAGTGAGAGATGTTTCCGGAAATGACGAAACGGCTGGGTGAGGTCTGCGGGACTGCAGCTGGATGCTATAGACCCGTAACGGCAAAGTCGACCCAAATCAGATCTTAACAAACCAATGGGTGACATCACACGTGGCTCCATCCAGTAATATACAATCTATGGACGGAACCGCGGAATCCAGACATTAACTCATTTTATGAGAGTCTCTCATAAAAACCGCAGCAAATATGGAAGTTAATTTGTTTTCTATATATAGGCTATGCAGTGTGTGTTTCTCTACCAAACTTGGCCAGCATGCGCTCCATCACATCGTTCAAAAGTTGTAATGCGCTTGATAGCTGACAGCTATAAACAACAGTATTTACTCAATTCAAAATTTTCCGATCAGACAACGCTTGTTTTTCTTCGTTCAATCATTAACCAAATGCATATAACTAGGTGTACAGTAGGTGTAGGCTACTATGTTCATTCGCCTGAAGTAATTATCTGACGGTCTTGCCACCGGCGGCGCCAGGGGGGGTCTTGGGGGGTCTCAGGACCCTCCCAAAAAACGCTTTGACCCCCCAATTGACCCCCCACCCCTTCCTGATTAAATATATATATATATATGTATATATCCGGGATAAAGATTTTAAAATGTTTCTCTTTAAGCTACGCAGAACAATAATAATTAATAATTTATGTCGACATACAAAAAATATAAACATAAGAATCACTGCGACGCCCGATAAACGTCGCTGTGCCTTGCATCATTGCGTTCAAGGTGCTTCTGCGAGCCCTCAAGAGCTGCTA
>JACXGM010036845.1:0-11365 GCA_016801145.1 Umbra pygmaea
AGGACTGACATAGTGAGGCTAAAATTTATTAAGGAGGACTGACGTGGTGAGGCTAAATATATTTAATGAGGACTGACATAGTGAGGCTAAAATTAATTAAAGAGGACTGAGGTGGTGAGGCTAAAGCTATTCCATGAGGTCCTGACATGGTGAGGCTAAAGATATTTATACTGAGTATTATCGTGGTGAGACTCATTCTATTTAATGAGGACTGACATAGTGAGGCTAAAGTTATTTATTGAGAACTGTTGTGGTGAGGCTAAAGGTATTTAATGAGGACTGACATGGTGAGACTAAAGCTACTTAATGAGGACTGACATGGTGAGGCTAAAGATATTCATACAGAGGACTGACATGGTGAGGCTATAGCTATTTAATTAGGACTGATGTAACGAGGCTAAAGATATTCATACTGAGGACTGACATGGTGAGGCTAAAGCTATTTAATGAGGACTGACGTGGTGAAGCTAAAGCTATTTATACAGAGGACTGACATGGTGAGGCTAAAGCTATTTATACTGAGGACTGACATGGTGAGGCTAAAGCTATTTAATGAGGACTGACATGGTGAGGCTAAAGCTATTCATACTGAGGACTGACGTGGTGAAGCTAATGCTATTTAATGAGGAATGACATGGTGAGGCTAAATATATTAATCAGGACTGACATAGTGAGGCTAAAATTAATGAATGAGGACTGACGTGGTGAGGCTGAAGCTATTCACTGAGGTCCTGACATGGTGAGGCTAAAGATATTTATTGAGGACTGATGTGGTGAGGCTAAAGATATTCATACTAAGGACTGACGTGGTGAGGCTGAAGCTATTTATACTGAGGACTGACGTGGTGAGGCTAAAGCTATTTAATGAGGACTGACGTGGTGAGGCTAAAGCTATTTATACAGAGGACTGACATGGTGAGGCTGAAGCTATTTATACTGAGGACTGACGTGGTGAGGCTAAAGCTATTTAATGAGGACTGACGTGGTGAGGCTAAAGCTATTCATACTGAGGATTGACGTGGCGAGGCTAAAGCTATTTAATGAGGACTGACATGGTGAGGCTAAAGCTATTGTGGACTGATGTATTGGGGCTAAAGCCACTTTACAATTAAACATATAGCATCTAACACAGCTGAACATACAGTAGGACAGAGTTACACAGTGCAAATCACATCAAACTGGACTGGATTTATATGAGATCATTCCTAACTGGGAACACATTACATGGTTAATGCGACCCACTTTTGCATTTCATGGCAATGGAGGATTTGTCTTCGTTTCAGTGAATGCAGGGAGAACCTGACCCTGAAGTAAGAATGCAACACGCTTTGTTAGGGGAAGATGTTTCCCATAGTGCTCCTTGCACATTCCTTTCCATGTGTTTATCCCATGTTATTACAGGGAAGTGTAAAGGGTGTAGATGTGTCTGATCCCACTACCAGCCTGTTCTCTCTTAATGTGGAGTTGTAAAAACGGCCGACCGCTGCCAGGCTGGAATTCACTAATGACACACGTGGACTTCAGATGAGAGGAGCAATTTGAAAATGTGCATGCGTGTGTGTGCGTGTGTGTGTGTACTGGAACAAAGGAAGGAAGGCGTTCTTTTTGGTTCAGCAACAAGGCACCACACTGAGACACCCCCGTTTAGTGTGTGTGTGTATGTGTTTGTATGTTTGTCCCTGTGTGTATTAGAGGTCTTAACTGATATACCTTAACTCAATTAGCAGATATCCCACCTGATATCCGACTGAGTCCGATTCCAAGTTTGGCAGTTGAATTTGGGATTTTTGCAAACATGTGAAATACCTAGCGCATCCAAACTTATATTGCAATTAGAACATTGTGATGAAAATGTATAAATAGCCTTCTAAACTTTGCTGATGCTGACTTCTACTGACTGTCTGTAGATCTCAGCAAATAATGATGTACCAATGCCACAGCTCTGGTGGTGAGTTAGCAGCATTAAAGCCTACCCTAAATGGCAACTTATATACAATGTGTATTTTTGGGAAATTGGTTATATTGTCTCTGTATTATTCCTGTTTTCAGTAAAAACATATATAAAATAATGATAAAAATCTATGTAAAATTCAGGACAGGACAAGTGAATTGAACGTTACATATTGCAGCTTTAAATATTCCTACCTACAACAAGAAATGCATGTAAAACGTTAGCAATAACTGACAGACATTTTAGCGGGCTAGCGTACACATTCAGCAAGTTTCAGGAGTATTTGGGAATCGATTAAATTCAGATCTGATTCTCCTTTATTGCTGACATAGATGGGATCAGCAATAAAGTGGTCCACCTTGTGCGTGCGTGCGTGCGTGTGTGTATTGACGGTTTCCTCACAAAGTGAAACTACCTACCAAAAAAAGCCAGAGAGCAAATGTATAGCTCTGCCCAGCTCCATCTTCAGGCAGCTTGTTAATAGGAAAGAGGGAGGCAATTAGGGCCCCAGCAAGGGGGGCTCGCCTGAGTATGAAAAGAATGGGGCCACAGGCGCATGGGCTTTAAATCCTCTGTGTCAATAGAGTCTCTGGAGCAAAATAATGGCATCAGTCTGTGTGGGAGCTAATGTGAGCTGATAGCATAAGGGCTAGGGGTCAGGGGTTAGCAGGCTCGCGCTACGTTGTCAGGGAGCTGAATGCTGAATAATCCCACCCCTCTTCCTTCCCCCCTCCCTCTGTCTCTCTGCTATGCCTGTTGGGGGAGGGGTTGTGAGATGGGAGGAGGGGGGACCCCGGGCTCACACTCCTGGAATGCAGCGGGTGGAGGTGGGGAAAGTGGGAAGGAGGGAACGACGGGGTACCGTAATGCTCACATAATAATGGCTCATGAGATAAAAGTGATCATATATGTAAATATAAATAGAGAAGCTTTGTTAGCGAAGTGTTGCTGTATGTGTGGAAAATGTAACACTTAAAACGTTCATTGTGGACACGAGGTCCTTTCTACTAGGTCCGTATTTTTTATCAATAGACATTTATCATTTAAAGTTATTCCTTGTAGTTAAACCTAGTCAAGGTGACAACTTATCTTTAAATCTGCATAGGTTATTCACATTGTTGCTCAACTGTATGTTGATGAATGCATGATTTTGGTTGATGGGTTAAATCTCAAATTAGCATTAAGCCTTTATCTTCTACCCAGAAAAACTACAGTTGAAGGGTTTCTCTCTCTGTCATGCTTTACTTTAGATCATGCTATGTGTTTTCTCTTCAGCATGATACGTTCCCTAACTAAGAAAATTAAACACAACAAAATCCTGTTTTATCGGCATTAAAAAATTATCCCACCTTCTTTTCAGACACCGGTAGCTCTCTGGGTTCCTCGACTTCCTGCGGACAGCGATCCCACTGGTGCAGTGTGGCTTACTGGGAGCAGCGAACACGAGTCGGACGCCTCTACCCGACCCACGAGCCGTCGCTCAGCATCTTCTACGACCTACCTCAGGGCACGGGCCTCTGCCTGAGCCAACTCAATGCTAGGAACAGTCACTGTGATGACAGCGGTGGCGGAGATTGCCGCGGCAGCCGTAGCAGCGACGCGGGCCCCAGTGGCGGCGGTGGGGCGGTTGGCTGTGTCCAGCGAACGCGGAGCAAAATCGGCCATGGGATCGTCCTGAGCCAAGAGCCTGATGGCGTGTGGGTCTACAACCGCAGCCAGCACCCCGTGTTCATCCACTCCCCCACCTTGGATCTCCCAAACCCGGTCAGGGGGCTGACGGTGCGGCGGGTCATGCCCGGCTACTCGCTCAAAGTGTTTGACTACGACAAGTCCAGCTGGATCCTGCAGCAGGCCACGGAGCCTCCCGGGAGCCTCGAAGGGCCATTCGACCCCCACAGTGTGAGGATCAGCTTTGCCAAGGGTTGGGGCCCATGCTACTCCAGACAGTTCATCACTTCCTGCCCCTGCTGGCTGGAGGTGCTGCTCAATACCCACAGATAGCACACAGACTCAGGGGACAGACCCATGGCTGGATCGGCGGGGCTTGCACAAGGACACACACGTCTTTATCTATACAGGTGCTTATTGGCATATGAATACACATGTATTGTGCATTTACAAGACATGCACAGTAAAACATAGTTACTTCATAAACACAGACACAAACAAACACAGACAGCTATCTCAACCAACTATCCCAAATATAATCTACCTAGATTTAATATAAAGTTTTATATATTATATGAAATATATTATACTTGTAAATACTGAGTCATTTTTACAATGTAATTATTTATGTATAGTGTAATGTGTATATGGACAAAATAAAAAAAGGAACAGAATTATGCACTTTGGATTCTATATATGCATTATAGTTTCTCAATGCTTTTTGAAAAAAAATATATACTGCAAAAAGAAGAGGACAACCCTGGTTTTCATATTTTATCAATTATCTGAAATTTATGCCATTCACAAATTGACAATAAAGTACTCGTATTATATGAATTTGGGCTTCAACTTTTGGTTTGTCTGTTTACTGATATGTTTACAGAGTTTTGAGCATTGAGTGGAGATATCACAGCAGTGCCCTAAAATTGTAGTTGTGACGTACTGTTATAATCTGGAATAGGATAAGGGGTGAGTTGTACTGTTATATTCTGGAATAAGATAAGTTTATTGTGTAGTGTTATATTCTGAAATAGGATTAGGGGTGAGTTGTAAAATCCAAAATAGAATTAGGGGTTAGTTATAAAATCCAGAATAGAATTAGGGGTTAGTTATAAAATCCAAAATAGGATTAGGGGTTAGTTGTAAAATCCAGAATAGAATTAGGGGTTAGTTGTAAAATCCAGAATAGGATTAGTGGTTAGTTATAAAATCCAGAATAGGATTAGGGGTTAGTTATAAAATCCAGAATAGGATTAGGGGTTAGTTATAAAATCCAGAATAGGATTAGGGGTTAGTTATAAAATCCAGAATAGGATTAGGGGTTAGTTGTAAAATCCAGCATAGGGTTAGGGGTTAGTTGTAAAATCCAGAATAGGATTAGTGGTTAGTTATAAAATCCAGAATAGGATTAGGGGTTAGTTATAAAATCCAGAATAGGATTAGGGGTTAGTTGTAAAATCCAGAATAGGATTGGGGTAAGATGCGAAATCTAGAGTAGGATTGAGTAAATTGTATTGTTAGAAACTGGAATAGGATAAGGGGTGTTTGACCATTCAGTCAGTAGCCATGTTACTTAATACCACCATCTTGATCAACCAAAAGAGATGTCATTCAAATCCAGTTGAAGCCTGTTAGGAAGGCTGGGTGCAGAAATCCATTGGACAGCTGTAATTCTGGATGTGTAGATGTTAAAAGAATCAATACCCAACATGAACAGACTTCATGATGCCATTTAGTTTTTAATGAACCAGTAAAGGTGTTTGGCAGTGGCCTGCACTGGCACAAGTATATAAATTATTATATCAAAACAAATACTACTAACGCCCCAAAAACCAAGGCTCTTCATAAAAGGTTTCTACAGAAATCAGATTCCATCCCCCAACTTGCTCCATGGGAAAAGGGCCCAGCAACACCAATGGAAACACAGCGGGTCGTTGTGAGAAACTGAAAACGCATAGCTGGATGATTACACAACAAACCACAGCGGGTACATGGGCCCAGACCGACTACAGTAGGAGAACGTTCTGTGTTTATAGCAGAATGGCATCCTGTTTGAGTCTTTCAGAAACACAAGTATTTGTGGAAGCTCTCGTATTTGGGTAAGAGGCTAAGAGAGAATGGCTGGCTGAAAAGGCAATGTAAGCAGTAGGGGTTTGACAATCCACGGCTATGAGTCGTGTCTTGAGGCGCCTTTGCTTTTCTTCACTCAGAGAGGGTGGCCATTTTGTTTTTGTCTTTGATTAAGATCTGTGCTGCTGCCTTTTTGAAAGCTGTAATTAGCTTTAAGCTTGAAAAGTAAACAAGAGGTGATTATATAGCACTTGTGGTGCAGAACGAAGCTCGGCCGCTAAAAATCAGGTTTATCAAAGTTGTTTTCAGATTTTTTCCCCTTCTATTATATGCTGTGTGTCTACTGAAATGTTTTTAATGTAAAACCAAAATACATGGAACCAGAGGAGTTTAAAAAAATTGCAAATTTGCAAGCAATGAACGTTTCTAGATCAATAATAATTAATTAAACACAATTAAACAAATCAAACTAATCATTTTCATTTAATTTAACCTTTATTTAACCAGGTAAGCACATTGAGAACAGTTTCTCATTTGAAAGAGCGACCTGGCCAAGATAAAATCGTTGAGGTGCAGCAGACATGAAGTTACACATGAAATCAGATATTCAGAATAAACGATGTAAGAATTTGTACAGGTAGTGCAACAAATGTCTGCATATAGAGGTACATAATTGGTAAGTAAAGTGCTGTGGGAGTGTACTATGCAGTCAATGAAAAATATGGTATGAGATAGAGGTATAGATTAATCAGAATACAAAGTGGCAGTGCAGAAATAACACTAGAGAAGGTGGCATATTGACCAAGGCTGTGGGAAAGGGAGTGTGCAAAACATACAAAGACAGCTGTGCGGGTGAGAGTGTGCAAAATGCATTAACGGCCAAAGAGAGCGGGTGGAGTCAACATGTACAATAGTCTGACAGTAGATTTGGTAGTAGTACTTTAATGGTTGTTAAGAGGGACAGTGGATTCAAGGTTCAACGATTTTGCAGTACGTTCCAATCATTATCAGCAGAGAACTGGAATGAGCAGTGGCCTAAGGAGGTGTGGGCTTTTGTGGGAACCAGAGAGATATACCTGCTTGAACACAAATTAGGAGAGGGTGATGCTCTGGAGATTAATGATTTTAGGTAAGGTGGGGTTTTGCCAAGTAGACACTTGTAAATAAGATGATACTAGTGGGTTTGTTGCAGGGCGAAGGCCATCCGATTAGTGTATAGAGGTTGTAGTAATCGGTGTTATATGGAGAATTGGTGACAAAACGGATGGCACTGTGGTATACTACATCTAATTTCCAGAGGAGAGAGTTTGAGGTGGATCTGTAAATTACATCACCGAAGTCTAGTATTGGGAGGATGGTCATTTTCACAACGGCAAGTTTGGCAGGAAGAGTGAATGATGCTTTGTTACGGAATAGGAAGCGAATCCTGGATTTAATTTTGGAATGGAGCTGGTTGACGTGGGTCTGTAAAGAGAGTGAAGAGTCCCAGGTTTTAAACAGACCCCTAGGTTATTCCAATACAGACCCGTCAAGGGTGGTGATGCTTGTTGGGCATGCATGTGTAGAGTGTGATCGGTTGAAGAGCATCTTTAGTTTTACTAGAATTTAAAAGTAATTGGAGGACACAGAAAAAATGTTGTATTTTATCAAAGCTTTCTGGGACGTTTTTTAACACAGTGTCCAACGTCGGGCCGGACGTATAGAGAATGGAGTCGTCTGTATAAAGGTGGATTATTGAGTCACCTTCAGCAAGAGCAACATCATTGACGTATACAGAAAATAGAGTTGGCCAGAGAATTGAACCCTGAGGCACCCCCATAGAGACAGCCAGAGGTCTGGACAGCAGGCACTCTGACTGAACACACTGAAATCTATCTGCAAAATAATTAGTGAACCAGGCAAGGCAGTCCTTTGAAACCTTTAACCTGCCAATGATGATGTTGTGATTGACAGTGTCGAAGGCCTTAGTCAGGTTGATGAAGACTGCTGCACGGTAGTGTCTTTAGTCAATGGCAGTTATGATATCGTTTAGGACTTTGAGTGTGGCTGAGGTGCACCCACGACTGCCTCGGAAACTGGATTACATATCAGATTAATAAAATCAATCAAGAAGGACCTTATGTAAACATTTCTAGATTTTATTGATGAAATTACATTTGAATAACATGCCATATTCCAACCGAATGATTGTAATTATCCCAGCAATTTTTACCCCAGTCATTTCCAGCATTGTCCTCTTCTGTCTATATCTCAGATGATCTGAGTTCAGTTTGAAATGTTTAATTGTGGTAATGGAATCATTGGACGGTGAGGAAAGGGGGATCAGGGTCGTCATTTTGTTCTACATCTCAATTAGGTTGTTTTCCTCATGCCTAATACAAAATTATTGAAGTGAGAGAAACTAGGTGGAGTCCTCCAATGAGAAAGGTTTGCTTTTATTTCCCATTGGTAGAATGTTTGTTATGGTGTGTCCTAATTAACCAACTCTGCCCTCCCGTCTGAAAACAGGGCTCCTGACACGCCACCTCTCATTGTTTTCCTTAGTCAAGCCTCAAAGAGACGAGGAGCCGATGAAATAGACTCCAGCTGCTTTTGGAGGACGAGGCCCTTGGCTTGGAGAGTGGGTTGTGGTTTGCTGTTGACCCTATGCTGAACTGAGAATGTGGGCTAATTCAAGGGAAGTTAAGTGGGAGTCTATTATTTGTGTGAATACAACACTCATTTTTTTTTGTATCGCAAAGGGTGGGAGGGCCATGTTTTGGCTGGAGACACGGCTGGAGACAACGCAGGAGGAGATTTTAAGAATTATTATATGATGGACGTTCAATAAATACATCTGTTATAAAAAGGTATTTTTGCATACTGTACATCATGTTTTTTCTGAAACCTGGGAAGAAATTGAATTAGCTTAAAAAGGCATCTTAAAAAGGCAGCTCAGCATCTGGATGGTTTCACCAACAGCTAGTGTTACGAAAAAAAAGGCATGGCAATTATAAGGAAATAAATACACTGATTATATTGGGATTTTATTGTCAATGTTAAAGAACCATGTTAATAACAAGGTGTTGATTAAAGCCTAACTAATAATAACAGAAGGTAGGTTCATACATACTTGACATAAATTCAAAAAATCTGTGTATGTGTACACACTACTATGGAGTTAAAAGAGTCTCAATAAAGATAAATGCACACACTACATTTACATTCAAATTTTGTGTGTGTATTTGTTAATTTTTCTGCGCATTTGTGTATCCTGTGTGTGTATTTATGAATCCTGCGTGTGCATATGTGAATGTAGTGTGTGCATTTATCTTTATTGAGACTCTTTTAACTCCATACACTACCCACATCCAGTACATATGTGCATACATACTCACTACACACGACAACTGACATCCTCCCATTATTCTGCATTATACTGCATCAACATCGCATTATTTCTTCAATCTACGTTTGTCTGAGAGCTACTAGATCTTAGCAGACCTTAGAATGTTAGCAAGCCAACTGTGTTAAGCTGATAATGTTATCAATAGGGTGAAATCAAGCCCGTTTGACACTGGGGTCTAAATCGCAGCGACTACTGCATCACGGAGACCAGGGTTCAAATACATCGCAGACCCGAGAGGTGTTGTGGATGAAGCAAGGCTTTAAGTGGTGGGGAGACAAATGGGTGGGGGAGTGGGGGACAAGTACTTGTAAAGTTGTAAAACAAAAGAGGTCTAGAGGTTCATTTAAATACCCGATAGTAGGAGCCGCTGAATTGAAGCCTCGCAATGCTGCCTAAAAACCACAAGCTTGCATTCAAAGTCTCCAGGATATCATGCTGGCAGGCTGAGGAATGAAATTGTTTGGGACAAAGGACCATTTCCAATGAGTTGAGCAAAGATCATTTAAATGCAATTAGATCGACCTTTAATCAACAATCTTTATCAAACCGACAAGCCACAATCTAGTTAGCAGAAGCTAGTTAGGTACAAGCACAGCATCTACTGTAGCTAAAGTAACGTTAGCAGAAATACAACTTAGAATCATCCACACTAACCTCCACAGAAAGCGCCATTGTTGTGTTTCAACTTAATTTCAGTGCAATACAAACATTTCCATGATTTGAACATCTTAAGTACTGTCAAAAACTACCAGACTATGTAACAGCTTCTTCCCTATTTAACCATCAGGCCAACTAACTGGACAGATTAATATCCCTGAAGTTTAATTTGTTTGGTTTTACTGTGATGAGTGCCTGTTCCCTTTATTTTTTTTGAGCAGTGTATATAGAAATTTAGACATATAATCTCTAGTGTTAAATTTAACAGCAACTTTGCATCTTTCAGTAAATCACTATTGACTTCGAACATTCTAGTGTAACTGGGTGTAGCCACAGTATGATGAAGAGGGCTTTGTTTATATGTGTGTATAGATTGGCTCTCTATCCTTGTGACTTATTATTATTATTATTATAATACACCACAGAATGAGGGTTCAGAGGTTTTTTTTAATGTATGGACTGTATATAGGTTGGCTTTCTGTCATCATGTCTTATTATTATTATTATATTGCTTCACTGTTTCTCAACTGCATTGCTGAGTCGTGGCACAAGATTTTCACCATACATGCAATTACAATAATTGTCTCGTCATCAACTGTTTTAAGTCTGCTGGGCGTTGCAACATTGCAGCAGGTTCTTAGATAAATTTGAAATCAACACATTAGGGGAAAAAAAACTATAAAAAAATAAAATAAAAGATTCCTGATAGTTGCTTTATTATTCCGTATAGGCCTACCATTAATGCAATTTGCCAATTATAATTATTATTTTCACAGATGTGGGCAAATTGTATAATCACTGTGTTTTTGTGCATGTATACTCACTATTCATAACAAGGCATTGCTTATTCATCAAGGTTTACTTAGCAGTACTAGATACGGAGGCATCCAGGCATGCTGGCTTTTACAATTTGTGGTTCCCCGTTCAGCATTCATCCTGTTGCTTAAGTGCATAGTATTCGTCAAGCTTGTCAGACTTCAAGTATGATACACTGTACTCTATAGGGCGTATGTCTGTGATGTGACGCGCCCTCAATGAATGACTGCAGCACTGTTTATTTTTGACCCTGTCTTTTTGTTTTGTTTCTCTAAGCACCACG
The DNA here is from genome assembly GCA_016801145.1 of Umbra pygmaea. NCBI lineage: Eukaryota > Metazoa > Chordata > Actinopteri > Esociformes > Umbridae > Umbra > Umbra pygmaea. The sequence continues at coordinate 10,834 of JACXGM010036845.1, forward strand.
TCTGTCAGCCTCGGTGTAATTAAATGGAGACAGAGAGACATGAGGGGGAAACGCAGCCTTCTCTGTCAGCAGCTGTGAGCCACAGCCAGTACTGCCTGGAGGTACTCTCCGCTTGAACCTGGGCCAACCGTTGCTTTTTTCTCTCATTTTAACCCTTCGTTTCGCGGCTTCTTGTTAAATACCACTCAGCCTGGGGCTGATATATCCTGCTGATTTAACTTTCTCAATTGTAATACATTTTTGGGGCATTTTTATTGAAAGAATCAAAGTGTACGATACAAGTATTACCTACCCCCAATAACATCCCAACCTCCTTGACTCCCTACAAACAACCAACATACCCTCCTGTCATTCAATCATGCAGAATTTCCTTGGTCCTCAGGTGAATATTCAGCTTATCCCACAATGTTTCAGTGGGATATAGGACATGAGACTGGGAATGGTCAACACCATAGAACCATCAATGTTTCAGTGGGATATAGGACATGAGACTGGGAATGGTCAACACCATAGAACCATCAATGTTTCAGTG
>JACXGM010036846.1:0-11272 GCA_016801145.1 Umbra pygmaea
CCACGCCCGGGTACCAGCTTCAGCCCTGCTCTGATGGCCGCGGGTTCTGATCCGTGTGCAAATTTTCAAGAGTTTTTGAGCATGTTAAGGGCCCCAAAAGTGCCCAAAAGGTAGGAAAAAAATAATAATAATAATAATAATAATAATAATCTTTTGGAAAACAATAGGGCCTTCGCCGTTGGCTTGGGCCCTAATAATATCATCAAAACAAGTGTCCGCTTTTTGAAATGTCACCATTATAACAGTGTGATGGATTTTCTTTTGCCCTTGGCTGTTGTGATTAGCATGGCCCCATTACTAAGATGGATCATTGTCAGCGTTCAATACCCAGGTGAACCATGGCATGTTATAACGTGTGTTTGGGTGTCTTTTTGTGTGTTTACGTACGTCTGTGCATGCATGAGTACCATCGGTTAGATGAATTGTTGCATAATGTTGAGCGTTGAGCTCCACAGCCTGCTAACATAAGGATTAGTACATTCTCTCAAACAAATTAACTTAAATTAGATGTCAAAATGGCTAATTATTATGATGAATGTTTTATTGCAATAATACTGAGGGGAATCAGAACAATGTTAAATTGGGTCGTCCGCACTCCGTGCTGAGTTGTCAAGGAGAATAATTGGAGTAATTCATTTAATGGAGACCAAAAATATCCACAGATTATAACAGCAGAGACAGAAAAAAGGTTGAAACGGGAAAGACATGGAGCAACGAGGAGAGGGAGGAAAAAACTGGATGAAGATATAAAGAAAAAAAAACGAAAATTATACATTTAGCCCCGCCCAAAAAGGTGATTAATTTCCAGCTCTGTCCATCGCTCTACTTATTTGGATTATAAAATATCGACAACCACTTTGATGGTGTAATTTGGCAGTAGTCACGGCAGTTAAGTTGGATCCCTACATGAGAAGTTTTGAAGGAGAAAAGGAATAGCATAAGAAATCATTATATTTAAGATGCTATCCCTGGTAGTCATACACAACTGTGTTCCTTTCAAGGCAACAACATGTACTACTTCCTCTGCCCAATATCTATCTTCACCACCTTATAAGAGACAACGTAACATATTGTGAAGCTTCTGGAAAGACTACAGTTGACGTTGAGGTCGGCTAATCCTGTTTTGGAAAATCCTTTATTTACTGGGTAACAATACTGTACTTGACAGCCCTGCCCCCCCGACAGTCACCTGAAACCACTGTCATTATTGTTGACTGATCCGGTTACTCATTCAGTCTGTCATCTGAGTGATCCGGCTGGATCTAGTACTGAGCAGTGCCTACAGCTTTGGCTCTGTAGTCAGAAGACAGTTGGTTAATATAAGCCTTCTGAGGTAAAGATGTAACTGCGGTGCTGTCATGGACATCCATCGGCTAAAGCATCACGTTGAGAACTAATCTCATTTCTGAACTATTGGACCAAAGACGCTGAACGACTGTAAGAGTACATGACAGCCGGCTTTAGACACAACAATATTTTCTGCAAACCGCTGTCTTCACCGGAATAACTCCAGAGCGCAAGGATCTAAGGAGTTATGGACTCGAAGTACACTAGGGGCTAGGGGACAGTTTAGAACAGGGATGGGGGGGTGGGGATGAAGGGGAGAAGGTGCTGTAGGTCACTAAGGTTAAAGTTCAGGGGAATAAGAAGGCATTATGGTAGGATATTTAGTTAGGGTTAGAATAAGCAACCCAACATGGGTGTGGGTAGTAAACTTAGCACCCACTGTGGAGTCTCCAGGACCCGGAAATATCTGTCATTTGCAACCTGGCTTCCATTTCCCCCTAATAGGATTTGGTAACACTCAGGCGTCTCCTTTTCAGCTCCGAGGTGAAGATAGCGACTAAGGGTTTACAATAGGAAAACGAGCTTGATTCTTCATTGCTGCTGTCAGATCTACAGAACGCCAATGTGCCCAGCAGGTTAAGGATCTGTCTGAGATTACGCCAAGATATTGATTACTCAACTCCTAAACTGTCACCCTCATTTGTTGACGTAGTAAGACTGAAAGGAATGGCCTAAATGTTTACCCTGAGGGCCTCCTTTCATCCTCTACAAGCTTGTCAATCAGTGACCTCAATTGATAGTTATGATAAACCCTGATACGTCTGTAACCCTGCTTACCATTTCAGGGGCTCAGTAGATCTACCCTGGTAGATTTGATCAAATAGGCCACATTATTAATCGCGTGTTGACAAGATGTCACAAATGAGATTTCACAGGAGGTTTCAAACGAGACGTTGAGTCATCGAACAGTTCCACCCTCAGGCTGTCACCATGTCAATGCACTAAATGTCCTGCTTAGTTAATATGCAGTGGCTGTAATTCAGAAGGATGTATTTGGATAGAAAACAGTGCAATCAATGTCAGAGTTTTTAAAGAGTTAAACGTTAACACTCATATACTGTATATTGGGTTCACATTCATAGAAATCCTGGATAACTGTAAGTCCCTGCAGTACTAGTCTATTTTCCCCTCCAAAATGTGCCCTATGGGCTAGCTCAGCACAGAAATTACAGCAGGGACAATCTTTGAAGTCCTACAGTCAATTATTGTAGTGAACAACCAAACCAATCAAACCATTACAAGCTGTTATAGTTTAATAACCATCCCCTGAATGATGATGTTGTTCCCTTCCAGACTTGTTTAATTGTGGAGATTACATAGCATCAGACAGATAGCTAATAGGCCCTTTAGGGCCACCCTCACAGGGCCACACCATTCTGGAATGTTCAGAGAAAAGGCCACAACAAACAGTGCCTGATGAATCCAACTGAAACAGAACACGGTAGAATGCTAAAGGCCACGCCCACCGTGGGGGAAACAGAAGGGGTTTGTCATTGACACGGTCAAAAATCAAATCTAACCAATTGAATCCGTCAAATCCTTTCTGATTGGCCCACATTGGAGTTGCGTAAATCCAATTTTGATATTTGGTTGTTTTCATTGCTTACCTTTTAGAAATGGTTCGTTAAAGATTGAGAAAAGTGACCGCTAACAGTCATATGTTCTTTCACATTTGCAGGAAGAATAGTTAGCATATATAGATCGGTGGGTGTAAAAACAAAAAAAATGTTGCAATAATGCAGTAGATTGCTGACGTTGACATGAACAACCATACAAGTATTAACCTTCTATTGTACATGAACACAGTGTTAAATACACCTACAAGTAACCTAAATACTGTATATAGAGTCAATGGGGAGATTCATATTATTACCTCACATGTTGCCATGACATTTCAATTGTTTGGGTGGATTTCTATCAACCACTTCCCATCTATTTACTGTAGGTAGCATCACATTAAGGTTTGATGTAGAAATTATTTTCAATATTTTGATGATTTTGTGATCTAGAAATAGTCTGAAACGTAACTCCTTGCAGAGAAGACACTAATGCCTTTGTCCGTGATGTAAATATTGTCCAGAGCAAGGGATGTTGGGTAGCCAGGAACCAATCGGCATGTTTGACATGTACAGGAAATGATTAACGTTGATGATCCTGCCCACTGTACAGTAATATCTGACCTTTCCTTTCTGACAAACAGTAAAAGATTCATGTTGCCCCATCTTGTCTGATCTACAGTAAAGCTTTCACGTTGCCTGTTCTATTCATAACATCAGTCTTCATTATTCTTTGGCCTATGTAGCATCCAGCTAAATGTGACAACTGAGAATAAAAAAGGAGTGATCAACAGAGATCTCTAACTGAAATGTTCATCGAGCATGAAGGTGTTTCTCAATTCTTTCTAGATTTAATCTCTTTGATGCCAGGTTAGACATATCTATCTGTGATGTTCAGCAAAACATACTGCAAAGTGTTGTTTATCAGGGACGACTCCGGAAATGCAAAGACACCTGGCGAAGGGTTGTTGGGACATATGGTCTTCCCCAGACAGATTAGGTCATATTACGATGGGCCTAGCGGTGCAAGTTAGGCCAGGAAGTGGATCCGGGCAAGATTGGGCTGGTGTGACCCTTCAATGGGGATTTGGAACCAGGGGATATTGGATGTACGGACACCACTGGGGGCAGGGTGGACCTGGGAGAGATTGGGCTGATGTGACCTCTCCATGGGTAATGATAGGAAAGCCTTCCTACCACACGGACGGACATGTAAAGATGCCAAACCCCACGAAACCTGTCAGCAACCCCCACCCATATGCTTGTGAGGTCAACCTTCTACGAGATTAAAGGTTTTGGATGAGCGGAGAACATCAGTGTTTCTTGGAGTAGCTTTGTCTATTGAGGTACAGAATACAATCGTAGATTATTTTCTTGTTTGTTCAATATTCCCCAATTATCATTTCCTGGTCAAATCAATTACATTTATTTCTTATAGCCCTTTTTCAACAGCAGTCATCACAAAGTGCTTTGAAGATAACCGGGCCTAAAGGTCAGTGTTTTCAGTTGAATTTGAACAACAGAGTATATGCAGTTACACAATATACAGTTTCAGGTACTTAAAATCTTACATTTCTGTGTGCGCAAAGTGCGCCTAAATGACTAAATGAATGTTCCAGTTTGCACAGCATAATAATGAAGTGCATATGCAAATGGGAGTTCTGTGGAGTCCAACCTGATTACCAGGCCAATTCATTGGATGATAGTACAGTAGATAAAAGGCCATGGAGTATCTATGAGTTCATGCGCTCACCTTACTCTTGACCCACTGTGATATGATGGTACATTAAGAATCAAAGTTCTGAATCGTAATATCAAGATGTGGTTATGTAGAACATACAGCATTCTAGTGCTCTAGGTTTCGATTATTGACTGGTCCAAATTAGGTTATGTCCTTGAGCAAGGCACTTTACCCTAAATTGCTCCAGGAGGATGCCCCTATACTTACAATAAGTCACTCTGGATAAGTGTCTGCTAAATTACTAAAAAATTATATGAAAAATCTAAACAATTTCTTTATAATATTTGTCATATGAAACATAAATCAAGCATCTGTTTTTTGTGATCCAGCCTGTCTGGGCTGGATTAAAGCAGTAAACAGTGTACATGTATATACGTTTGGTCTTGAAGGAAAACAAGGGGGTGATGGTAACTGTGACTGGTGTGGTGATTTATCACCTATCGTCAAATTTGACATAACTTAAAAGTTTCAGCCAAATTATAATAACACAATGGTCGATACTTAAAGAGGATGAAACGCCTACCAATATCTCAAATTAATTGTTTCTCATGGTGTAATTTTGCTGAACATGAAAATATTTCCTAAAGGTATTTCTTAGGTTCTGGATGAGTTAGAGTTATGGGTGGGCTGGAGCTTTTCATCTGGTTACTGGGTTCCTGTGTGTCAGTGTGGGGTTTTCTCTGAGTCTTCTCTTCACAGGATACTGGAGCCAGATGGCAAGCAGCTTTCTAAAGGAGGCCAACTTCTGCCCATCAGAGCTGACTGGCGGAAAAATACCCAATGCTCCACCGGCTTCACACACAGACACACACATAGACACACACACACACACACACACACACTCTCACACACACACACACACACACACACACACACACAATTCTACCCACATTCAAAAAAAATATGATTGTCTTATGTATTTTCTCAGTTTGTACCTGATATTGGCCACTTTCCTACAAATCATTATATATGTATATATATATACAGGGGCGTCGGACTGGGGGTAAAACCAATACTGATTACCAGGGCCCAAGGGGGAGAGAGGGCCCTTGAAAAGTCTGGAATATATTGGAGTTGAGGAACATGGGGGCCCATCAGGACTGCCTATGCATAGGGCCCAGGATCTTGTGCTACACCGCTGTATATATATATAATAAATATATATATCCTGTATAAATTAAACATGTTTTTTGAATCATCTATAAGTTATATAAAGTTTGTTGAAACCTTTCTTCTTATATTTATAGATGACATAAAATAACCAGTCCAGCCAGCCAGCCAAAATACATGATTTTCTTACACATATCAGTAAACTGCTAAATATTAAGAAAAATGTTTTGGATACTAAAAACTGAAACATAATATACATTTCGAAGTTATGAATAAAGCCCTTTTCAGGGGATACCTTTTAATAATGAAAAGACTGTTTCCCTTAAATGCTGAACAACTTCTTTATGGCCATGACAAAAATATATATATATACATTCTCAAATAATGTAGCTAAAGGTTTGCAAATAATCATAGAAAACATTTCTAATTAGAAACCCTAGAAAAATGTAAAACCTCTATAGCTCACAATCATGCATTGTTTTGTAACTCTAAAAGAGAGGCTTTGATAAATGAATGCAGCCAACACGATCAAATAAAAAATTGTTTTGCAAATTTACCATTAATTTACTTATTTCTCTGCCATTTTCCCCCAAAAAATGATAAATAGAATAATGAAAGTTAAAAAAGGGGGGAAAAATCACGATGATATTTATACAGTAAACTGTATAACATAGAACAAAATATAATTCCATGACTAACATTACTTTGACTATTTACAGGTCATAGTCCTATCTGATCTCATGGCAATATATGGGTAACCGTACGTAATAGACATTTTGCTGCATTACGTACACAGACTTATGAATATGGCCATTTAAATGTTAACTTTTGTTCATATTGAATTGCTATTCTACTGGAACATTTCCAAGAATAGACCAATCGGTTACATTTTAAGGTTATTTTAGAGTCCGCCTGGCACAAGGTCATACTTTGAGCTACAGTGTAGTGGTCTCTTAGCTACAACATAAATAAATGAAATCCAACACTGTGCACTGCAAAAAATCCTGTCTTAAAAATCTTATTCCATTGGCAAAAAAGTACATCTTGTATTCAGGTCAAACCATCTAACCATCCATATCCCACATGTTATGTTCACTTGCAAGGAACACCAATAATGATCAAGGGTCAACATGTTTAACAATCCGAAAGTAGTCAATTAAAGGCACACTATGTAGTTTCCCATAACAATAACAAAAGACGTACTTTGCATTAAAAAAGCAAACATCACTATATCTATATTATATATATTTCTTAGTTGTGTACATACATTATCCTAAATATTTCCACCAACTTTCAAACCCAGAGAAATTTCTAATATAATTCGAAGACACGGGAAATTTCATTTTGTCTTCCGTCAATGGCGTCATATAACTTTTGACTGCTCTAGTTGTTCTAAGTTCCAGAGAACCGCCAAACATAACATGAATAAAGTTATAATATTTTTAACAATACCTTACTTTGTCAGTGAACACTTTTTTCTGCCGGAGATGCTAAATTGGAAGGTAGTCATTGACGACGATAAAAAAACATGATTCTACGCTACTTCCCGACGTCATCCAAGAACATCTATTACTATTGTTTTGATTGTGAGACCCCTAGCGGCAAAAAAATACATATTGTACGTGTAATTATTTTTTTAGCTCAATTAATATCAATGTAATCAATATTCAGTGCAATCAAGTTTAAAAAATAAATTTGATCATTATGATAATTTTTCAATGAAAAACAAGTGAATTATGTTCAAATTGTGTTTTCTGTACTTCGGCAAAAACTAGACATTCAACACATTTATTTTATTTATTCATATTTTATTTAGACTTAAAGGAGAATTCCGGGCAATTTCAAAGGGTTGCTCTGTTGTTTGAATATCTGAAATGCTGTCAGTAGCGAGAATAACTCAAACAATCTATATTACCAAAACCATGTTATCCCCCTTTTCAGTTTTTCACTCGTCACACATTTACGTGGCAAGTTTTAAAATGTGCTTTTAGCCTCTAAACATGTTTGAATTGTCATTACTAATGCATATAGCCGTGTGCAGTGATTCCTTATAGTGAACACAGTGAATCTAACAAATCAGCCAGTGTTCATACCTGCGTTTATTTCCCGTTTCCAGTGAAGTCCACACTAGTTGATTGTTGAAGTCATTGAATCCAACATTCCAAAACCTATTTTTCTACAAACAAATGTATAATATTTTTTATTATAAAAAGCTCTGCAGGAACCTCTGCAGGAACCTATCAGTTACACTTTTTTTACCAGTTGGCACTGGTACAGCATACCATACCTGCAGTGCTGTAGTGCAGGGAGTCCGGGGCTTGGATGACTAGAGTCATGGATTGTATTTCGGACCTTCCTCTGGCACTACCTGGTTTCAGGGGAATTGGGGCTTGACTGTTAGCACCATCCACCAAAGCCCCTTAGAGAGCATTGCCGTTACCACACAGTGCTGCTGCCAAGGATGATACACTCAGTTTTTCTGTAGAACTGTTTGATCTGAGGGTTCATGACAAAACTTAACAGTCCTCAACCTTCCTTTGTTTCACAGGCGATGATGAGTTCCTCAGTGCTGCGGGTGTTCACAGCACCTCACTGTACATATCTGCTTGCTCAAATCCGCTGGGCTGATTTGAAAATGACAATAAATGTGTTAGATGAACGCTGATTCGATAAACAGCAATGCTGTACAGTCTCGATTGGGTCGTCTGTTGATCTGTTGAGGCCATATGTGAATCGGGACTAGGTCCAGAGTGTCCTGATCTGGACAACGATTAACTTTTCAAAGCATGTTACAGATGTGGACGCCGATGAAGATATGAATGTAGACAGGTTGCTTTTGCATTCTCCAGTTAGCATTACAGATGGATAAAGATGTCTTTGAAAACCCTTGCCAGCTGGTCTGCACATGTTCTCAATCAATCAATCAAACATATTTTATGGAGCCCATTTTTACATCCGGAGTTGTCAAAAATTGCTTAAACAGAAGCCAAGCATATTCCCCAAAGGGCAATAAGAAGCTAGCAACTATGTAGTCTGTTTACTCCTGCAAACACTTGGTTTCTGTTATTATGGCTGCATGGTGTTGACATTGTGTTCTAATGAATACATTGTGTTAAATAATGCAACGTAAAAAGGATCAACATGGCTCGTTCTACGTCAGTGCTTTGCAAACAGCCCTTACCCAGAAAGCATAGCAGCACTGTTAAAGTAGCTCACTTTCTGCACCAGTCAGCTGTTGGAAGCTCCATTGACTTCCTGTGGTCAGAGCAAGGGGATCATCGGCATAACCAACGCCCCCTCTTAGTGCCAGTTGCCCGAATCCCCACTATGTTCAGTGCGACTGGGACTCCATGTTGGATCGTCTCCCCTGCAGTGCTGTGTCGATGCCCTGGCCATGGCTTTGCTTTAATTAGCTGTGTTGGCATCACAAGTGGCATGCTAATTCCCTATATAGTCCACTACCTGGTCAGGCTGTAGTGGAAACAAGTGCACTGCTGATAGAATAGCCTTGCCTTCGGGACGCGAGCATAGTATTTTGCTAAGTCAGCCTCGCAGCCATACTGACACCTAGTTAGGCCTTATTGTGACGATGACCTTTAAATTGCACTGCTCTTTCCTCCTACACGTCCTCGCTTTGTTGTTCTTTGGCCTCTCTCCCTCAATTGCAGCTTCTCTAGCTTTCTCTGGTCACATTTTTTCTCTGTTTGTTTATTTTGGTAGAGAGAGAGAGAGAGAGAGAGAGAGAGAGAGAGAGAGAGAGACAGAGGGAGAAATTTATACATACATGTCTAACGTGGAAGGCACGTATGTTCAGAGGCAACTACATTCAACAAAAAATGAACATAACACTTTTGTTTTTGTTTCTCTCAAGTATTGTTCCCAAATCTGTCTAAATCTGTGTTAGTGAGCACTTCTCCTTTGCCAAGATAATCCAACCACCTCACAAGTATGGCATATCAAGATACTGATTAGACAGCATGATTACTTCACAGGTGTGCCTTAGGCTGGCCACAATAAAAGGCCACTCTAAAATGTGCAGTTTCATCACAAAGCACAATGCCACAGATGTTGCAAGTTTCGAGGGAGCAAAACTGACAACTCCCATGCAGTGATTTAAAGCCACACCAGTTGAATTCAGCAACATGGCCAGCACCGCAGCCTACTGAATTGTTTGTGATTCAATAGGCTGCCGTGCTGGCCATGGATTATCTCGGCAAACAAGAAATGCTCACTAACACAGGTTTAGACAGATTTGTAAACAATATTTGAGAGAAATAGGCCTTTTGTGTACATCGAAAAAGTCTTAGATCTTTGCGTTTAGCTCATGATAAAAGAGTGTAAAATCAAAAGTGATGCGTTTATATTTTTGATCAGTGTACTTTAAATAAGCGTTAAATTATAATGGCTGATTTAGAAACAGCTAATAATAATAATAATAAACCTTTATTTACATAGCACTTTTTATACAGGGAATGCAGCTCAAAGTACTTTACATCAATAAAAGTCAAATAAAATGAAAGACATTTGCATCAATAAAAACAATTACATCAATAAAAGACAAAGAAATGTAAAAATGTTTGAAAACATAAAAAGCATAGAGCACATTTGCAGGCAAATAAATAAAAACCTTCTGGTCAGCAACCTTCAATAACGTGCCGCAAATGTACCATTGACTTCCAGAATGCATTTCCTCATCTGTTCCCTTGAATTACACATAAAAACAAGTAATAAAAAGAAATGAACAACGTTTTCTTTCCCCCCGTTTCTCCCCCTCGCAAACGGTCATGTCCAATTCATCCTGAACCTTGTCGTCAACTCCACAGCAGGCACTAACATGACTCGGATCGCTTAGCCGTCCGATTCTTGTCACACTGGTCCGTTCAACGTGGAGCCCTTTAGTCAGTACGAATGCGAGACCATTACATATTCAGCAACTATACTTCCACGATTGCACTTACAGGGGGCCAATTAGTGCTGCCTCATGCTGGGGCTCCGGACAAAGTTGGAGAAGGGGCTGACATTGGGGCTGATGTCGAGTCTCTGCCCTTTGAACTGTTTAAGAAACATAGTGATGGGCTTAAATAGGCAAAACCACATACAGTACGAATGTACATGTCTGATAACATAGCACATGTATGACACACTAGGATATGACAACATGTCACATATTCCTGACAACATGTTACCGACAAGATATTTATTGTCTGTGACAAAATATTACATGTGATCGAAAACATCTTGCATATCACTGACAACACATTAGACGTGACAACATTTTACAGTACCGTACATGTCTACGACAACATATTAGGTCCATGACAACCAGTGGTGGGCCGTCAGGGCCTGCAAGGCCTTCTCTGCAGGCCCAAAGATAATCAGAATCAGAAATGTATTTTTGTACTTCTTTAAAATATTTTTTTATTTAATATATTTTTCAATAATATATATTTTACAAAGTTCATTTAAATTAGTCTATATGGTGATTTCATTGCTACAGTACGTTCTTTTCAGTTGCCTT
>JACXGM010036847.1:0-11272 GCA_016801145.1 Umbra pygmaea
TGTGTGTGTGTGTGTGTGTGTGTGTGTGTGTGTGTGTGTGTGTGTGTGTGTACACAGTAGGAGTGGAACGGTACACAGAAGTCATGGTTCGGTTCATACCTCGGTTCAGACATCACGGTTCGGTACGAGTTCGGTACAATGGAGGGAAAAGCTAAACAAAAATGCAGAACGCTATTTTTTTATTGTGCATGTCTCAAGCTGTACCATCTAGTGTCATACAGTTTCTCCCCTGAGCTAGCACATCTGGGTGATTGCATCTGATATCCGTTAGCATGTTAGATGTAATTCCACTCACATACCCAACAGCTGCTGAACAACGCTGACACACAGTCCTCATCTTATCCACCACTCTATTGCCTGTACTACTGTAACTGATAAGTACAGTATATACAATCTATGACTGTAACTGACTGGGAAACAGAAATCTTAGAGGTCAATGGGTCCTCTAACTCTTGTGGGTCACCACCAATACTCGTCCTTAGTGCTGACTCACTCACCGGACCGTCGATCTGACAAAAAACTGCATACATAGGTGGACCTCGGCTACTTAGCTTTAGATCAAAGGTGGGGCTACAGATTAGTTGTCCATAAACAACTTATCGTATCTAATGGTAGTTCCGCATTACATTAATTAATTTGCATGAGAGTTAAATTTTTTTATACCATGTATTCTCCGTTTAAATTCATGCACCGAACCGTGACGCCCATACCTACATATTTATATATACACACACACTCACACACACATATATATATATATATATATATATTTTATATTGTTTCACAAAAAAATGTGTTATACACTACTCAAAAAAATAAAGGGAACACTAAGAGAACACATCCTAGATCTGAATGAATGAACTAATCGCATGAAATACTTTCATCTTTACATAGTTGAATGTGCTGACAACAAAGTCACACAAAAATTATGAATGGAAATCCAATTTATCAACCCACGAAGGTCTGGATATGTATAAAATAAAAGTGGAAAACCACACTACAGGCTGATCCAACATTGATGTAATGTCCTTAAAACAAGTCAAAATGAGGTTCAGTAGTGTGTGTGACCTCCACATGCCCGTATGACCTCCCTACAATGCCTGGGCATGCTCCTGATGAGGTGGCCAACTCCTGGACAGTCTGTGGTGCAACGTGGCGTTGGTGGATGGAGCGAGACATTATGTCCCAGATGCGCTCAATCGGATTCAAGTCTGGGGAACGGGCAGGCCAGTACATAGCATCAATGCATTCCTCTTGCAGGAACTGCGGACACCCTCCAGCCACATGAGGTCTAGCATTGTCTTGCATTAGGAGGAACCCAGGGCCAACCGCACAAGCATATGGTCTCACAAGGGGTCTGAGGATATCATCTCGGTACTTAATACCACACCATTACTGACCCAACGCCAAACCAGTCATGCTGGAGGATGTTGCAGGCAGCAGAACGTTCTCCACGGCGTCATCAGACTCTGTCACGTCTTTCTCGTGTGCTCATTGTGAACCTGCTTTCATCTGTGAAGAGCACAGGGTGTAAGTGGCGAATTTGCCAATCTTGGTGTTCTCTGGCAAATGCAAAACGTCCTGCACGGTTTTGGGCCGTAAGCACAACCTCCACCTGTGGACGTCGGGCCCTCATACCACCCTCTTGGAGTCTGTTTCTGACCGTTTGAGAGGACACATGCACATTTGTGGCCTGCTGGAGGTAATTTTGCAGGGCTCTGGCAGTGCTCCTCCTTGCACAGGTAGCGGTCCTGCTGCTGGGTTCTTGCCCTCCTACGGCCTCCTCCACATCTTCTGATGTACTAGCCTGTCTCCTGGTAGCGCCTCCATGCTCTGGACACTACGCTGACAGACACAGCAAACCTTGCCACAGCTTGCATTGATGTGCCATCCTGGATGAGTTGCACTACCTGAGCCACTTGTGTGGGTTGTAGACTCTGTCTCATGCTACCACTAGAGTGAAAGCACTGCCAGCATTCAAAAGTGAACAAAACATCAGCCAGGAAGCATAGGAACTGAGAAGTGGTCTGTGGTCACCACCTGCAGAACCACTCCTTTATTGGGGGTGTCGTGCTAATTGCCTATAATTTCAACTTGCTGTTGAGCAGTGTATTATATTTTAGTTAGTATAGTTTTTGGATCAATGTCATTTTAATTTGATAATTTAAAACATATTTGCCATGTCATCTTTTTTCTTGTTGATACTGTTATCAACAAAGCATTAGGAAGTAACACCAGATTGTAGTAGATTGCATGAGTTTACACCTCAAGTCTTCCAGTACTCATGTGTTCTGTTCCCCCTTTTTCAGACAGTTGTGATAGATGATGCATCAGCTGCCAAGCTCAACAAGCTGTTGCTCATGGTGACATTGGTATCCAACCTCCCTCTAATCATTGTTGGTCTAGGGGCCATTCTGTTGGTGGTGTTCATTTGCCTCATCGTCCGCGAACGCAAACAGAAGGTACTGCAATCCAGTGTTTCTGTTGGAAGGCAGAGTTAAGGGATTCTCAGTGGTTCCCTTATGACACATTCTTGTACAATTTACATTTGTATGCAAAGGTTTAGGCACCACTGACAATTTCCATGATTTTCATTTATAAATAAATTTGGTGTTTGAATCAGCAATTTCATTTTGATCTATCAAGCAACTGAAGGACATAGTAATATTTTGTTGATCTATCAAGTAACTGAAGGACACAGTAATATTTTGGTAGTGAAATGAGGTTCATTGGATTAACAGAAAATGTGCAATATGCACCAAAATGAAATTAGAGGTGCATAAATTTGGGCACCATTGTCATTTTATTGATTTGAATACCTGTAACTACCTAGAGTGGCAACATGGGGGCCTCAAAACAACTCTCAAATGACCTGAAAACAAAGATGGTTTAACATTAGGGTTTAGAGGAAGGCTACAAAAAGCTATCGCAGAGATTTAAGCTGTCAGTGTCCACTGTGAGGAACATAGTGAGGAAATGGAAGACCCCAAGTGGCAGAACAAGTAAAATATTGGAGAGGCAAAGGATGGGGAGAACGGTCAAAAACCACCTCCAAAGACCTACAACATCATCTTGCTGCAGATTGTTTCACTGTTCTTTCAACAATTCAGCGCACTTTGCACAGGGAGAAGCTGTACGGGAGAGTGATGCAGAAGAAGCCTTTTCTGCACACACTCCACAAACAATGTTGCTTGAGGTATGCAAATGCACATTTGTACAAGCCAGGTTCATTTTGGAAGAAGGTGCTGTGGACTGATGAAACAAAGATGGAGTTATTTGGTCATAACAAGGGGTGTTATGCATGGCAGCAAAAGAACACAGCATTCCAAGACAAACACTTGCTACCCACAGTAATATTTGGTGGAGGTTCCATCATGCTGTGGGGCTGTGTGGCCAGTGCCGGTACTGGGAACCTTGTTAAAGTTTAGGGTTGCATGGATTCCACTCAATATCATACTTGAAAATAATGTAGAGGAATCAATCACAAAGATGAAGTTACACCGGGGCTGGATATTTCAACAAAATAACGATCAAAAACACTGCTCAAAATCTACTCTGGCATTTATGCAGAGGAACAAGTACAATGTTCTGGAATGGCCATCCACCTGAATCATTGAAAACCTGTGGGGTGATTTAAAGTGGGCTTTCCATGCTCGGCAACAATCAAACCTGGAGATGTATTTCAAGGAGGAATGGTCCAAAATACTTTCATCCAGAATCCAGACACTCATTACAGGCTATAGGAAGCACCTAAAGGCTGTTATTTCTGCTAAAGCAGGCTCAACTAAACAGAAAATGTGCAAATGCATCAAAAAGAAATTAGACAGGTTCATAAATTTGGGCACCCCAAAGGAAATATCACATCAAATATTTATATACCTGTCTAATTTCTTTTGATGCATTTGCACATTTTCTGTTCATCCAATAAACATAATTTCACTACTGAACTATTACTGTGTCCTTCAGGTTTTGCTGCCTACTTAGAGATTCTTCATTAACAATTCTTTTTCAGTCCAATTGTTGGAACTATGTCTAATTTCTATGAAGAAAACAAACTATTTAGACAGTGTAAACTGAAGTGTAGTTGTGACAGATTCTCTAGGGAATACCCTACAGGTCAAAGATTTAGGAACACCTACAGTTTTCTAGGTTTATTGACATTTGAGTCCAGGTAATGTAGGCTTCCAGTCATGGAAATGCCAGCACATTCTTAAAGACTTAAACCCCATCATGCTGGTGTGGCAAGAACTGGGCAGAAAGGTGAAGGCAAAGCAACCTACAAGAACAACAATGTTAGGAAGAACTTTCTGAAGATTATTTGATTTCCATTATAGAAAGAATGGCATGAATGTATTTGGTTTCTATACACTATAAGTAACGATTAACTGTTGCTATTTCCTCTATTTTATCCATTTATAGATGACATCAAATGAGAAAACATCTTATTCTCCTGTGAGCAACAAGGAGGGAGACGAAAAAAATGGAGGCACCTACGTTGGCATGACTCCTATTATTGAGAAACCTTGAGGATGAAATTACACTTTTTGGGGAGTTTCACAGAATTTCTTTCTGTGAGTTGCTTTTAAGAGCTGGATTGTTTCTAGTGTTGATCAAAATAACACTAGAACTAATATTGTGAAACATCCTAATTTTTGGGTTCCATTGACCTGCTATTTCAGACATTCTAAAATACTTCTCTCAATCCCAGCTCATGGAAAGCTAAAATCCTATATGTTTTTTCTCCAACTTTAATTAACCCAACCTGACTCTAATAAGTAGCTGGTTAATAAGCTGAACCAACTAGTTATAAAATTGCTTTGTGTGAAAATCTACAGCACCACTGCTGTAAAAGATCACCCATTTGATATTTAAAGCTGCATTGTGTAAGAATTGCTCCCATCTAGTGGTGAAATTGTACGGTGCCACTAGTATAAAAGCGCGAAAGGCAGGGCTTGAATTTCCAAGTATGTCCCTCTTTGGCTAATGTATTTTATAGATTGAGGCATAACATGGCTACCACAATTCGAGGTGCACCATTGTATGTATCTTCTGAATGGAAGATTCTACGTTACGAAAATACTTTGATTAGTTGGTTGGAAGTAATTACACATGAATGAACACGTCTTTTTGAAAGAACAAAGGGGTTTTTGCTAAGAATCAACTAAGACACAATGTAGCTTCAAAGAATAAGAATCAAATAACAAAAGATGTGCATCCTTTCCTCTCCCCCTATCTGGTCCCTGTGAATTTCCATGGACTCAGAGGCAAAATACAGTACAATAGAGGGCTGGGTAAATCTGTCTTTATATTGCATTATTAAAGTTGGTAAAGGACCATGGGATAGGACTATGATTTTAGAATCCAGCTAAACACTATGTTCCAGCTTGGAAACTTTATCATTATGCCTTTTGATCATAAATAGATAATAGTATTTAAATAGTTTTTTAATCCATCACATGGCTGGATTTTTTATGACAGACCATCCCTACCCATGAATGTGTCCTGGAGCTGTGTGCATATTATTTCAGGTATCATTCCATTCTCAGGGGTACTATGCTGGGAATCGCACACCTTGTGTCTCACATCATGTGTTCCAAATTATTATTATTATTCTCTAACCACAAGTGTCAAAGAAGGTAAAAGAAGTAGTAAAATGCTCTTCTGAACAACAAAGGCCAAACAACTATATTAATTCATTTCAACCCTGCAGTTACTTTTTTAACATTCTAGCTAATTGTTATATTTTTTAAGCTTAATTCTTTTTGTTACAGTGTTATAAAGAATGTTAGTTGATTATGTTAAAGTTTGAATGAAAGTCTAACTTCAGTATGTCTATGAACATTTATAAAGAAGAAAATCTCCACCCATACATGAGTCACTATCCCTATGAACTTCTAAGTGATGATGTGGTTGTATGTGAGCATTTAAGTGTTAAGTATCTGACATTTTAAATGTGAGATATGCCTTTAGTGCTTCGGTGAGTGTGGTGTCTTAATGTGTCAAAACGTTCTTCAGGATCCTATGAAAAGACCACATCACTGGCCTTTTGCACCGTATAGACAACTCAAAAAGCAACAACCGGTCCTAAGCCAAATTGTTGGAGACCATTCTTTGTTTGCCATATAGTGTGGGGTTCATATTATCAAGTCATGTTGTCTGAAGGTAATGCATTTACATAATAGTATTTTAGTTTCACAAATAGTATAGTGTGTGTCCTAGTGTGCATTTCTGTAATACAGGAAGTCCAAGTATACTTTATTTGGGTGGATATTAGATGGAAATGGACTACAATTATTCAACGTGTAGGTTCTGCTTTTTCTGAATTACACTCTTCATCAAAGCCATCTATATACAGAAGTTAAGGTGACTGGAATTTTTGTTTTTGTGATTTAGGAATTAGACTACAATTGAATAAGATCTTTGTGGCTTTACATGACATTATAGCAAGTTTGTTAGCACCCTTAGTATGATTATATGCATCGTCTCACATCAGATAGCCCAATGATTCCTCCTATTCTGAGAGACAGATTGTTGAGGAATGGCACAAGAGACTGCAGTACATGGGAAATACTAACTGAACCTCTTTAACACCTCTGCTGCTGATAAATCTATATAAAGTCTTTTTAGTTGTTGTATCAAATATGAAAATGCATTTCATAACTAATGTAATGTTAAGTCAAAATTGTTAGTTTTATTTTTGTTTTGAATCACCAGCAGCAGCTGTCTATGACACTAGTCTTTATGCAGAAAAATTATATTTTAGGGAAATAGCTGAAAAAAATATTACCTCAATGCAAATCTCTGTTATTCTGATGCTGCAAAGCTTTCCCATTAGACTCTACCATTACCTGCCTCTAGCCTAATACCATGTCTATTATTGTTCTTGCCAACTCAATTGCTAATTTTCATGAAAATGACTTACAAGGGATTGACATGATAACACAGGTTCACAGTTATACACAGTGAGACTATGACAAGATTAGGGCTCATATTCATAAAGCCTGTGTAGAAATTCTGGTCTAGGATCAGCTTTGCATCCTTTTTTAAGATGCATGGCCTGAACATATGTGAATTTCTTTTGCCATTTAGATATTTCTCAATTTACTATTATTGATTACTAAGGGAACTTATCCTAGGTCAGAATTGCAAAATTTTCATATTTTAAATCATCGTCATCTCCAACTATTGTTTTAACATTGCAGTATCATTATCTGTTTGTGATATGCCAAACAAAAGTTGCAGAACTTTTGCTTTCTTTTAGCCATACATTAATTAGCTAGTGTTTCCTCAATTTCACAAGATGTCATGTATTTAAATACATATTCACTTATAACTATTGAATAGAAAAGCAATAGAAATATATTATGTAAAAATAAATAAAACATTGTTCTATGTCATGAAGCATTCCATTTCTGATTTGTCTTTTGCATCCACCCAGCTAACAAGATTACATCCCAGGACGTCGCTACAAAGTTATTTTAGTACCAAATTCAGTCCTTATAACGTTATGTGGAAACGTGTTCTGCACGTACTTGTGGTGTCAACTTACAAAAATGACGTCCGAACTCTATTCAGGACGTGGAAATGTGGGGGCCCCAGAATGTCCAAATAATGTTATTGACAAACGTTACTAAGAGACGCCTTTTATTGATTCCTGAACGTAGAAATCATAACGTTCCCTGATGGTATCATAGGTCCAATGACGTTAGTTACGTTCCGGGTGGTTTCTAGAAACAACTTTTAAGGGTCTCTCAATATGCCTCCTTACGTTATTTAGTAACGTTTATGTTTACCTAAAAATAACGTTTTTCATTTAATGTTCCCATTACGTACCAGTAGTGTCTACTAACATAAATGACGTCTCAGCTCTGTTCAAGACATGGAAATAAGGGGGTGCCTGAATTGCCTAATGTTATTTACAAAAGTGAAAATATGACATTTATGAAAGTAAAAATAACATTCCCCGTTGGTAACATGTCCAATGACGCTAGGTTCCAGAAACTACTTTTTGGGTTTCAATATGCTACATTATTTATTAACATTGTGTTTTACCTAAAAACAAAATCTTTAAATGTTCCCATTATGTACATTTCAATTACATGTACCTGTGGTGTGTGTCAGACACTATTAGGTCCCAGCTCTATTCAGGAAGTGGTATTGTGGTTAAGTGGAGGTGTATGAATATCCAAATTACATACTAAGGTTATCAAAGATGCAATGAATGTTTTTTAAAAATGTTATCAAAGCATTCCTGGAAGTTGTATGTTCCATGTTTATTCCCAATTGTTTCCAAAAAAACATTTCTTGTACATGTGCCATTTGAAACAAATTTGCAGTGGTCTGATACTCCTTCCATTTCAATATTATCGCTTGCAGAGTGCTCCTTGGGATGTTTAAAGCTTGGGAAATCTTTCTGTATCCAAATCCGGCTTTAAACTTCTCCACAACAGTATCTCGGACCTGCTTGGTGTGTTCCTTGATCTTCATGATGCTCTCTAAGCTTTCAACGGTCCTCGGAGACTATCACAGAGCAGGTGCATTTATACAGAGCCTTGATTACCCAAAGGTGGATTCTAGTTATCATCATTATTCATTTAGGTCAACATTGGATCATTCAGAGATCCTCACTGAACTTCTGGAGAGAGTTTGCTGCACTGAAACTAAAGGGGCTGAATAGTTTTGCTCGACCAATTTGTCAGTTTTTTATTTGTTAAAAAAGTTTGAAATATCCAATAAATTTCGTTCCACTTCATGATTGTTTCCCAATTATTGGTGATTCTTCAAAAAAATTAGTTTGAAGCCTGAAATGTGGCAAAAGGTCGAAATGTTCAAGGGGGCCAAATACTTTTGCAAGGCACTGTATATGACTTACAAGAAACGTTGTTAATGTTATCAAAAGATTTGCATTGTGACGTGACATTTAAGACCTATGTATGACTTACAAGAAACGTTGTTAATGTTCCCAAAAGATTTGCTTTGTGACGTGACATTTGAGGCCTAATATGACTTACAAGAAACGTTGTTAATGTTTTCAGAAGGTCTGCATTGTGACTTGATATTTGAGACCTATATATGACTTACAAAATGTTTTGTAAATGATCCCAGAAGGTCTGCATTGTGACGTGACATTTGAGACCTGAATATGACTTACAAGAATTGTTGTTAATGTTCCCAAAAGGTCTGCATTGTGACGTGACATTTGAGACCTATATATGACTTACAAGAGACGTTGTTAATGTTCCCAAAAGGTCTGCATTGTGACGTGACATTTGAGACCTATATGACTTACAAGAGACATTGTTGATGTTATCAAAATATTTGCATTGTGACGTGACATTTGAGACCTATATATGACTTACAATAAACGTTGTTAATGTTCCCAAAAGATTTGCATTGTGACGTGACATTTGAGGCCTAATATGACTTACAAGAAACGTTGTTAATGTTTTCAGAAGGTCTGCATTGTGACGTGACATTTGAGACCTATATATGACTTACAAGAAACGTTGTTAATGTTTTCAGAAGGTCTGCATTGTGACGTGACATTTGAGACCTATATATGACTTACAAGAAACGTTGTTAATGTTCCCAAAAGATTTGCATTGTGACGTGACATTTGAGAACTATATGACTTACAAGAAACGTTGTTAATGTTTTCAGAAGGTCTGCATTGTGACGTGACATTTGAGACCTATAAATGACTTACAATAAACATTATCAATGTGCCTGTAATGTCCAAAATGTATTATGACATTTAGTACCTCTTAGAGACCTAATTGTAACGTCACAAATGTCTCAGTTGCGTTCCTTGTTAGCTGGGCATGGATCTATACTCTGTACCGACCATTTGCCTTGGTAATACAATTACAGAACTTGAAGGGTATATCCTCAGACTGTGGTGCAAATGATACTTTGGTAAGTATTTAAGAACAAGGTGCATCAACTAGTAAAAGAACTGCATAGCTATAGAATAATTATACACTAAGAAATATCCATTAAAAAAAATTATATTACTTAACAGACAGTTCCTTCAGTGTAATAATGGATAACTTAAATGTATAAACTCAGTGATTTTTAAGATGGAAATACTCAGAATTATGTCTTATTACATTGAAGGATCTATCTGTGTAACAACTTGTACTGGCAAAATATTACTGGTACATTTTCTATTGTTTTACTAACGTTTTTTTATAGTGTACATCCAAAAATACAATAATGGTGCAGCAATAGAAGTTGTACACAACCTGCAAAATAGGTCTGCTATTTGGACGTCTAACCATGACCCCACTTGGACGTCAATATGCAGTTCAAAATTTTAACGTCAAACTAGGTAACTTTTTTTGGGTGCAATTTAAATAAATTAAATAATTTAATTTCAACCAGTCAACGCCACTCTGATTGGCCGAGGCAACACACCAAGTTGGAGACTGTGGAGCATGTGTTGATTCAGTGTGGGCACTATATGCAAGGGAGAGGGAGTGTATGGGGGACAGGTTGAGGGAGTCTGGTATTCAAGGGATTACTATGGAAACCTTGCTTGGGGGACAGCTTGTTTGTTTTAACATATTGTTTTCTTTCTTGAGGGTCACAGGGTTAGGTGGTCGGATATAGGTTGGGCCCATAGAAATAGAATGGATAGAAAGGCCATTGAACTGCTTGCCATTGTGAGTACTGTGCGCCGTAGAGGATGGTCGCATGGACAATGGCTCTGCTCACTCTATGCAGGTTTTGGCTTATTACAGTTTTTATTTCTGCACGTTCTGCACTGTCGCTCATACAGTATGATCGACTAGCACTTTTGGATATACGTAATTCACTGGATAGACTTTTTTTTCCACTTACCGGAGCAATTGCTGCGACTTCACTATCCCGCCGTCGACTTGTTTACTCATACACAGGCGACGAAGGAGAAAGAAGAGGGGAAAACGAGCCGGGATTCTGTGCAGATCACGGACGATATACATATACTGCAATCCACCGTTACCGAGCATTTTACTTGAAAATGTTCAATCACTTGACAATAAAATGGACGGATTATCTTCCAGCGGGACATTGCCAACTGCTGCGTGCTATCATTCACAGAGACCTGGCTGGATTCCACCATCCCGGACACGGCTATTACGCCAGCTGGTTTCTCCATCTACCGGCAGGACAGAACCTCGGAATCAGGTAAACAAAGAGGCGGAGGGGTTTGCATTATGATTAACTCTCGTTGGGGTTCGGATGCCGCAGTTATTTCAACACACTGCTCACCGGACCTGGAGCTACTAAC
>JACXGM010036848.1:0-11272 GCA_016801145.1 Umbra pygmaea
ACGATGCCCAATTGGCACTAAGGGGCCTAAAGTGTGCCAAGAAAACATCCCCCAAACCATTACACCACCACCACCAGCCTGCACAGTGGTAACAAGGCATGATGGATCCATGTTCTCATTCTGTTTACGCCAAATTCTGACTCTACCATCTGAATGTCTCAACAGAAATCGAGACTCATCAGACCAGGCAACATTTTTCAAGTCTTCAACTGTCCAATTTTGGTGTGCTCTTGCAAATTGTCGCCTCTTTTTCCTGTTTGTAGTGGAGATGAGTGGTACCCGGTGGGGTCTTCTCCTGTTGTAGCCCATCCGCCTCAAGGTTTTGCGTGTTGTGGCTCCACAAATGCTTTACTGCATACCTCGGTTGTAAACGAGTGGTCAATTCAGTCAAAGTTGCCCTTCTATCAGCTTGAAGCAGTCGGCCCATTCTCCTCTGACCTCTAGCATCAACAAGGCATTTTCCCCCACAGGACTGCCGCATACTGGATGTTTTTCCCTTTTCACACCATTCTTTGTAAACCCTAGAAATGGTTGTGCGTGAAAATCCCAGTAATTTAGCAGATTGTGAAATACTCCGACCGGCCCGTCTGGCACCAACAACCATGCCACGCTCAAAATTGCTTAAATCACCTTTCTTTCCCATTCTGACATTCAGTTTGGAGTTCAGGAGATTGTCTTGACCAGGACTACACCCCTAAATGCAACTGCTATGTGATTGGTTGAGTAGATCATTGCATTAAGGAGAAATTGAACGGGTGTTCCTAATAATCCTTTAGGTGAGTGTATAATGAATGCAAATAAATCATAATCCTGTATTAAAAGTTGCAAAATGTTTCATTTTGAGCCATGTAGAGGTCAGGTCAACATCTGTTCACTGAAAGGTTCATTATAACATGAATGGTTTACAGGGGTGCCGAAACCTCTGCATACAGTGGTTTTATTTTTTCTGCTATTTTAACCTGACTGGTCAGTCAAAACTCTCAATGGATATTTTCTTTGTAGTATTTTTGTCATGAACACTTTCCTGGAATAACGTAATTTATTGTAATGATCCACCCTAAGGGGACATTACATATTGTCTATTGTTCCACGTATTGTGTTCATTTTGAGTTGCTCCCTTGTGTGTTCTTGTTTTGGTTTCTTCCTTTTGTGTTTTGTTTTGGTTCAGGTTCCTGCTTCTCCATACACATGACCATATCAGATGTTTTATGTAACCAATAGATCATCAGTATTCTCTCAATCAGTTCACAGATGTTTTCAATTTAACCTTATTAGTCTTGTATTTAGTTTGTGTGTTGCGGTTTGAAGTAGGTGTGTGTGTGTGTGTGTGTGTGTGTGTGTGTGTGTGTGTGTGTGTGTGTGTGTGTGTGTGTGTGTGTGTGTGTGTGTGTGTGTGTGTGTGTGTGTGTGTGTGTGTGTGTGTGTGTGTGTGTGTTTGTGTGTGTGTGTGTGTGTGTGTTTGTGTTTGTGCCCGTGCCCGTGCCCGCCCCTCGAGGCAGTATTTTGTTAAGGAGTGTTTTTGTGTATAAACACCTTTTGTTTGCAACCCTTCACATCTGTCTTGCCATTACGCATAGCGCACCACCGTTAATCTGTGACAGTTAGTAGTTATTGACATGTCTATTTGCACCTGTCTTGCCATTACGCATAGCGCACCACCGTTAATCTGTGACAGTTAGTAGTTACTGACATGTGTTTTTTTTTCATTTAGCAGACGCACTTATCCAGAGTGACTTACAGGAACATCCCAATGGAGCAACTTAGGGTAAAGTGCCTTGCTCAAAGACACAGTGACATTTGGCATAGTCTGGAATCGAACCAGGAACCTTCCGACAATAAGTCTGACTCCCATATCATCTGGTCATATCCCCTTTTTCTTACAGTATATTACTTAGAAGGAATGAGAGACATGCTTTAAAACCTTAAGTGCCGTAAGAATTTTGCCCTGTAAAAATTGTGTTTTGCCCCAATTACTTTTCATGTATGTGTTGTCAGTTAATATCTAACATTTTTACCATGCTATGCTTCACATATTGGAGCTCTGAATTTGCCCTCTGGTGTGAAAATTTTTAGGCCTAAATTATGAAAAATACATGGTTTGAGGAGAACATTTCTGTGGAAATTATGCAAAATACCACAGTGCTTTCTTTGTAGTGCCTACCCTTTCATTATAAGATGAATACATACATTACTTTGCTAAGATACCTGCCACATTCATTAACTTAATTTGTACTTCACCAATATTTATTTTAAATAGCAGATATTTGGAAGTAACACACTGCTGCAAAATATCTGACTATACAATTTTGAATGGCAAAAAAAAAATTTCACTTCCAGAAATGAACTCAATAACATATTGGTTAAAATTATCAGAAACATATGCAATTTTACATTTAGCAATTATGCCTAACAGCATAATAGCAAACAAATAATAGTATCCCATCTGCATATCATGTTAAGGGCTTATCAATGGCCATATTAAAAACTACACATTCAAAATATGATTGGGTTGCTAATGACTTGAATGGCCCTGAAAAACTGGCAAGGATTTACTCTGGCAATAATTAAAATATGTACAGTACCGTGCAAAGTTCTCTCGGTACATTACAACATTGTTTGAAGCTACATTTTTTTTATTCAGTTTATTTGCATGGGAAAACGAATTAATTAATTATTATTGATAATTATTTTACCAGGCAAGTTGACTAACAATGTATTTGTAATTACAGAAAGGACCTCAGGAATAGTTACAGGAGGATAAGAGAGAAAGAATGAGCCAATTGAAAGCTGGGGAAGACTTAATTGCCATGATTGTATAATAACCCAAAAGACAGCACTTTATGCAAGGGCAGAGTACACTTCACTGCCCTGGATGGTTAGAATTTGATTTTTAGCCCAGAGGAAGGAGTGCACCCTACTGGCCCTCCAACACCACTTCCAACAGCATCTGGTCTCCCATACAGGGATGGACCAGGCCCAACCTGAAGAGCTTCAGAGGCAAATCATAACATTATACATTATCAAATGGATGCATATAATTGGTAATACAATAAAATGTTCAGCAAGGCCTTGCATTTAAAACTGTTTTACTGAGTGCTTACAATGGGTATCTTTTGAAGTTATAAAAAATAGTTAATATGAAAACAAATGCATTTTCAAAGAAAGTACGCTAGTGAATGGACATGCATATTTCTCTCCCTTTGGCACTTTGATAATGCAGAGGGAATTTTTATTTTCTCCTGTAGAATGTGACAAGCTAATATGGGCTGGCATGATTTTGTTGGTGATTTATTACTCATCTTGTTTGTTGGCTGCAGACAATGTGTTTTGTCCAGAGCTATTAAAGTAAGTGCATACATTTTAAGTAAGCTAAGTGAAACCACAGCAAAAACTCAGAAGTTAGTGCATTCTGATAAATGAATTGGTTATCGGCTGAAGTGTACTTTTTCTGTAGTAGTGGCAGCACATCTGGAATACAGTGCCTTTATTCTTAATGACATTGATTCAGCAAGGTGCAGGAAATGTTCCTCAGAAATGTTGGTTCATATTGACATTATTGCATCACACAGTTGCTTCAGATTTCTCAGCTGCACATCTATGATTTGAATTTCCCATTTCACCACCTCCCAAACGTGCTTGATTATATTGTGATCTGTTGACTGTGGAGGCCATTTGAGTACAGTGATTGCATTGTCATGTTCAAGAAACCAGTTTGAGGTGATGTGAGCTTTGTGACATGGCACGTTATCCTGCTGGATGTAGCTACTAGAAAATGAGTACACCGTGGTTATAAAGAGATGGACATGGTCAGCAACAATAATCAGCAAACAATGCTAAATTAATACTGAGGGTCACAAAGTGTGCGAAGAAAATAACCCCCACACATTACACAACCACCAACAAGCCTGAACTGTCAATACAAGGTGGGATGGAACCATGTTTTCTATGCCAAATTTTGACCCTAACACTAAACGTCACAACAGAAATCAAGACTCATCAGACCAGGCAATGTTTTTCCAATCTTCAATTGTCCAATTTTTGTGAGCCTGTGCAAACTGTAGCCTTAGTAGCTGACAGAAGTGGCACCTGGTGTGGTCTTCTGCTGCTGAAGCCCATCTGCTTCAAGGTTGGACGTGTTGTCCAGAGATGCTCTTCTGTAGACCTTGATTTTAACAAGTGGTTATTTGAGTTACTGTTGCCTTTCAATCAGTTCGGACTGGTCTGGCCATTTTCCTCTAACCTCTGAAATCAAGAAGGCATGATCGCCCAGAGAACTGACACTCACTGGATATTTTCTCTTTTTGTACCATTCTCTGTAAACCCTAGAAATTGTTGTGCGGGAAAATAATAATAGAGCAGCACTTACTAAAACCAGCTTGTCTGGCACCAACAACCATACCAGATTCAGTGTCATTTGAATCCCCTTTCTTCCCCATTAAGATGCTTGATTTGAACTCGTACTTACTGTCTTACTGTACTTATACATTGACTTGCTGATCTGATTAGATATTTGCGTTAATGAGCAATTTAACAGGTGTACCTAAATAAATGACCAGTAATATGTATTTTGTCAGAGCAGCTAGATCTACCTCTTTGCCACATTTGGTGGTTTCTATAGCAATTATTATTTATTTGGTATTACCATTGAATTTAACAACTGCACACCACTACTATAAAAAGTGAGATCATTTTTCCTTCCACATTGCCCCTGAAATCAAATTAGTTCGATTTTTGGCTGGTAAAAACAGTATTTGCTTTTTTAAATGGGTTTAAAATGGCCATTTTAGTGTTAAACGTTTCCAACATCTGAGTACATGGACTGATGTATAGCCTGTGCATTCACTTGAGTCATATGAACATAAAACAAAGCACAACAATGGACACAGAAAAGGAAAAAAGTATTGGAATTCTGCTGAATGGTTCCTGTAGGCCTCATATGCATAGTAAATGTGTTTCTCTGAAAATAATGCATAAAGCAAAACACAACAGCAGCATGTTACTGACATTGCAATTCAAAGCCAAATGTATACATTAATCTTCATGATAATGCATTTACCATATTCTTATAGCACATGAGAATATTAAAATCACTTATCTTAACCCAATCATTTGTTATATAGTTTTTTATGCACATTTCTGTAGGCTTGTATGCTACTGTAAGTTCAACTCAACTAATATACATACACTAATGGTCAAAAGATTTTACAGCGCCCTTGACATTTTATGTTTTTGATCAAGGGCGTAGGAACGACTTTGATATTAGGGGGGGACACACCATACATTTTTCAAAAATTGTTTTTATTATTGCTGGGGACCACATTGCCTGTCTGTAACAGTGGGGGCAGTAGCGTAGCCAGAAAAAATAAGGTAGGTGTGCATCTAAGAAACTTGGTGTGCCACATCGATTTTTCTCTACACAACAGAGGCCTATACTACGAAGCATGTTCGACGTGCCCTAGATTTCCTTTCATTACCTGGCTTCACTAAAGCTAACAATTGCGATCTAGATACGAGATGTCACAACAGTGGTTATCAATTCATTCATTAACCCAGGATTTCCCAATCTAGTGACAAGCACGTTCACATAAATGTATTTATGTGTAACTCTGTCTGTACTTGCACCTTTTTTGCCTTATCTTGGCCAGGTCGCCGTTTTAAATGAGAAATTGTTCTCGCCGTGCCCACCTGGTTAAATAAAGGTTAAATAAAAATAAAAAAAATAAAAGGTGTGGTGTGTGCACCATAGGACCAATCGTAGACACGGACTAGTCTGAGAGCCGTATATTTCGCTCAACTGTAGTAAATTATAATTTTAGAGAAATTTGAAAAGCATAAAAAAATATAATCCAGACATAAAGCAGGAAGGAAAGCTGGGAAAAAAATGCCACCCATGTAAATGCCTCAGTCTCATCCGATGCCACTGACAATAATTACAAATGTGTATTCCATTAAACCAATGTGTTGCTTCATGCTGATTGTTTTTTATTTTTTTATTTATTGTATTCTTTCATTTACAACCCTGACAGTGTTAAACGGTCATGGGAGCAAATAAAAAATGTACCGGGTGTGTAAATGAATCAATGTTATAATACTTATTTTGTATTAGGTTGTTTAACAAGTTCTGTGGGAGTAAATAGTAAATGTATGTACTCAATTTATGGTCTCTACAGTGAAAGGGGATACATTGATGTTGGTCCGTATCAAACAGACCATACATTAAAGTACCTGTCACAAACAAACACAACACTATGCATAAAGTCTGTACCTGTAAGCGCACAATTTCGATGTATCGCACTGCACTTGCACATACGGTTCAAGATTAGCTGAAGTCTCCCGTGATATTTGCTGGGGTCACGTTGGCGGCTATTTTTGCGCATACACTTAAATGTATTAAACCATAATAGCCTAGGTTTAGAATTTTTTTTTGTGAAGGCTATAAAAAAAAGAGTTCATTATGCATCTGATTTCTGGGTGTGCCAGCTGCCTCTTTGGGTGGCACAACCTCACCCTGGCACACCCGTGCCTATGCCACTGATTGGGGGGGATATGTCCCCCCACATCCCCCGTTCCTACACCCTTGTTTCTGATATTGATTGAGGAACTGGCATTGAACAGGCAGCAACTCTACCTCCATTCTTGGGTTTAATCCATTGCAATCATGAATATATTTTAAAACCTCACCTCACACCCTGCAGTGCCACCTGCCTCACCTTTTGTCTCTTCCATGGCTGCATCACGGTTCTCTTAATAAATTATCAATTGTAGCCTATATGATATTGCAAACGAAGTAATAGGGGACTTATGGCCAGTTATGTTTATCTTGGGCTCTTCTGTATGTGGAAAATGTGTAAAAGGCACAAACTTTCACATATTCATTATTAATTCCTTTTAAAACCTTACCTCACACCCTCCACCTGTTACTTAATCTGTGACTCCTTTATGTGCCACTCCTTCCTCACCTGCCTCTTCCCTGATGGTACCAGCATTCTCCTGCTGACACACTATATAATTTTTTAATGTAAATCTAGGCTTCGTAAATTATAGGTTTTGATGTAGTCCTGTCCTTGTGTAAAATTTGTTGTATACTTACACTAACGTTACTCTGTAAAAAAATTCAGTAACGTTATGTCCTTTGTTGATGATTTTTTTTGTGGGGTGGCAGTATGCTTAAATTAGATGACAGAACATTTCACTCTTGCTAAGGTTAACACAGAGAAATTGATTGCCAGCTATGTGGCTAGCTATCTAACGTAACGTTAGTTAGCACCTCTCGCAAAGCATAACACACATGCTATTCAAAATTCCATTGTTGCTTTAAACGTCATAAGCCTCTTATCCATGACTCAATTTAAAAAAGCTTGCTAACTTCAACCGCTTGACTGAGACTTATTTACCTCATACAAATTCGAGTCTTATTCAAGTTCAAACCTGGTGCGCAACATTGACAGTTTATGAAGGTGCGCACCGGTAACATATTTTTATGTCCCTAGTGTAATGTTAACTTCTCTCTACAAATCAGATGCTCCGACTATAGGTGAAAATTGAAGAAAATGAAGCTGGTCATTGTCGAATGGTGATTATTCAAACAGCATGAAATGTGAAGAATATCTTATTTGTTGCGCTTTCAAAACAAAAGTTCCAAATGTACAGTTTTTGCCCCTGCGGTATAGGCTACATTTTTGGGAGGGACACATTCAGCATTTTCCAAAATTGGGGGGGGGCACGCAAAAATGAATATATCAGGGTTTCCCGCAACACTTTACAAGTAAGGCCGCCTTAAGAGATGTCTGCCGCCTTAACTATGCAGTCCCAAAATAGTAAATGTGACGTGTGATGTGTCTAAACAGCTAGTAAATATGACGTGTGATGCAACCGAAATGTCATTGCGCTCTGTCACCAGCATCCATAAGCAGTGAATGTGATTACCTATGCACATTTCAACAATGATGCTTTGACCCCCCCCCTCCCCCCCCGGGAGAAGAAGGCATTTTCGAACACATTTTCTGGGGGAAACACTGATATATACACCACACTGACACAGACCTACACACAAACAATGAATGACGGCTCACCTACAAACTGACAGGACCAAATACACTGACTAAATCTGTGACACTATCACTGTTTGATTTTACTGATTCATTATTAATTATTCTCGGTTAATGCCTACTTGAAGAATTAATGTATACATTTCTATCAAAATACATGTCAATTCCTGGGTGTTCTAAAACATCTGACCTGCAGTAGGCAGGGTATCACGCAGGGTGTTTTTAGAGTCTATATTAGGAAATGCCAGCAGCGTATGGCCCTGTATTGCACTGCTGGTCTGCTTATGAAGCTAAGTAGGGTCATGGCTGGTTAGTCCCTGAATGGGAGACCAATGCTGCTGGAATTGGTGTTGGAGGTCCAGTAAGTGTTCACTCTTCCCTCTGGTCTAAAGATCTGCCCCAGGGCAGTGATGGAGACCTGTGTAGGGTTTCGTCATTCAGATGGGACGTTAAACAGGTGTCCTGACTGTGGCGTCTGTGGTCACTAAAGATCCCATGGCAGTATTTGTAAGAGTATAGGTTTTAATCCCAATGTCCTGGACAAATTTCCAATCTGGCAACCTAATCAACATTATCTCTCAATTGGCTCATTCATTCCCCTCTCCCCCCTTCTACACAGGCCACTACAAATGAGAAAATGTTCTTAGTTAATGGCTATAGACAGTGGACTAATAATATTTCCTTGCTCACCTGAATATTATCATACATTTATATAAGGACTGCTTCTTGTTGACATACATATTGCTAAATGACACCAACGTTTTGTTTAACCATGGTTTCATGTTAAAAAAGCAGTTTATGAAGCCATGAAATAAAGGCAATTAATTAAAGAGCATTTCCAATGGACCTTTACAGACAAACCTTTTATAGTATTATGTTTGTATAATCAAAGCCTACTTTCTTTGGCATCAGTTGGACCTTTCATAACTTATTTCCTAACATTTCCTACCCAATTTCTTTAGAAAAGCCCGGGCTGACAGTACCCACTGTTCGCAGATCCTTTTGGGAGATTGGCGCGCTGTCTCTATCCCCTGCCAGCACTCTATCAGCCTGTCGTCTTCAATATACAGTAGGCATTGTGTGCTTTATGTGTGCAGTTTATTGAGACATTAATGAACTTCAAAAATGCTATTCTTTAGGATGTAGCCTATATGTTTTAAATAATTGATTTATCCTCTCACAGATTTACAGTATTATATTGTATTATTTGATATATAGAACGGGCAGACAAATCTTATTGCTGTGGTGTATAGTTATCGACATTAGCGAATTATCAAGAAATAAAACAAAAGAAAATCTCTGTTGTTGCTTCACTGGCACATTTGTAGATTTTCATCCAGTAACGCTTTGGGTGCAGCACTGCAAAAAACACTTTGATGGTGTTATAACGGTAGGCTCTTGCAAAGCGTCCGGTGTAGTTTCACGGAGAGAGGCTGCATGTGAGGAGGCAAGACTGCATCTCTGACTGGGCAGTACATTACAGTAGTCTGTGTACAGATATCACATGATAAAGTGGTGCTTTTCGTACCACGACACCAATCGGTGCATTTAGTTGCCAATAATTGGTCTATACTCATTGTTGGGTGGTGCTAGATCACTTAAAAAGAAACAGGAGATTGCAGGTCTAATGCTTCCTAGAGATACATGTTTTGGGGACATAGAGAGATATTAAATCAATGTAGTTGTATTTATTATACACAGTATACACCTTTCTTAATTTAAATAACACACTGTTTGTTTTAAAATGGCTTTAGGAAAGCAAATAAATATTGTAGACTACTCCGTCTGCATTCTCCAATCAGAATGCGTCCCTGAATCCTTTGTGAAAAATGTAACTATTTACACAGTATATCAAAGTACAATTTTACTTTGCGGGACAAAAATGGGTAACGAACAATGTTTTTAAGTCGTCATACAATACTGTAACCTCTGAAATCTGCTCCCTCAAAAGATATCTTTTTTTCATGGAAATCTCCACAGCACCGTGGTGTAGCGTGCTAGATCGGTTGCGATTACAGTGACATTTTTCAGTGGAGGTAGTTGTTAAGTTCTAGACCTGCTCAGGACTATCTCTTTTTTTTCTCAGTTTGTTTATAAAGGATGCATTCAAATTGTTTTTTATTAATTATGATAACTAGTTACTTAAACTACCATTACCTGGTAATTTAGGTTTTATTTAATGACTGTATTTAAGATTATTTTAATTCAGCAACATAGGCCTATGCTTACATATGTGTACTGTAGGTAATTAAATATATTTGCATCTGTCACCCCTTGTGCTGACTAGACCAGACTGAGATCATGAAGAAGTTGGCAGAGAAAAGTGTGCATCATTTTTGTAGAAAGGTGACACTTTTATTCTCCCCTCGGCCAGACCATGCTCTGATGGCCAATTAGCTAGTCATTGTGTTACAAAACCCCCAACATGCTGATTACATGAATCTATTTCCAGGCAAAAAAACGCGTTGTTCAACGTGTTACTGTAGCTCAAAAGCAAGTTTAGTAATGACCAGGGATGGGCCAATACCATTTTTTTTTTATTTTGGGTACTTGTCGATACAAATACAGATACAAGTACTTTTAAAGGAGTGTTCCACAGTAAATCAGTTTCATAGTATACCATTTACAAACGTTACCATAGATGATTTATGTCATATACACGTCTGTTCTTTTTCAATATATCAGAGAAAAGCAGATAGTATATTTCAGTTCCTTTTCGCATCCAATGGGGGGCTTCTGTATCAGTCTAAAATTGAGTTACCACAACTCCCAGAATTCCAAGCGAATTTAGACACAGAACATGGGCAATTCAACAGCACACCTCTGTAGAGCTGACGCTAGAAAGTTATACATATTTGTTTTTGAAATTGTAGTCTAATTTCTATTCATGCCCGTTTGGTGTTCTGTACCTGGTTGCAGAAATTACAAGCAAGCACAAAAAGGAGTCATCTTTCACACTACATTAGGCTATAAAAAGTTAGGTTCTGCAGTTGGCATTTTAGGTCGGAAGATTATGAAAGTAATGTACGTGCTAAATTAACCGGCAATACAGCCCGAAAGCGGCTGAAAAGCGATGCGATCCCATCCATTTCTCTTTATCTAGAAAGAGTAGCCTATATATAGTAAGGTATAGTAATTTATCCACTCAGCTAGCTACTAAATACAGCTGGCACAGTACACATACAGTACAATAACATTACCACACAGACACGATGTGTGCTCCA
>JACXGM010036849.1:0-11272 GCA_016801145.1 Umbra pygmaea
GCTGGGAGGAGGCCTCGGGGAAGACCCAGGACTAGGTGGCGGGATTATATCTCCAACCTGGCCTGGGAACGCCTCGGGATCCCCCAGTCAGAGCTGGTTAATGTGGCTCGGGAAAAGGACGTTTGGGGTCCCCTGCTGGAGCTGCTGCCCCCGCGACCCGATACTGGATAAGCGGACGAAAATGGATGGATGGATGGATTGTACAGATTTAATTTTGTGTATTTGCAAATTGTGAGATATTTGTGTATATGTTTATTTACAGATCTCCGCAGTACACATTGGACGAAATTCCACAAATGTGTAAAAAGGAACTTACAAATGTAACATGACCCACAAATTCACAGGAAGTAATCTGCAAATGTGTAAAAACAGTTTTGTGTTGTACACATCACCCTGTATTTTTGTGGATATGATTTTACACATCACAAATGTAAAAATACACATTTGTGGATAGTGAAATATTTGTGCATCATTGTACACATTTGTAGATTGTCTTCTGTGGGTTACAAATATTAAAGTCCAATTAATTCTTCCATAGTGGCTTAGCCAAAGGCGAATTGTATATTTGACAATTTACTGTCGAAAGCCAATTACTATGGCAAGACTGAGAACAGCAACAAGACACAAGGTAGTTATACGGCATCAGCTGCATCTCTCCTGGGCAGAAATTTCAAGGCAGACCTGGGTTTCCAGATGTGCTGTCCAAGCTCTTGAAGAAGCACAAAGAAACGGGCAACGTTGAGGACCATAGACGCAGTGGTCGGCCAAGGAAACTTAGTGCAGCAGATGAAAGACACATCATGCTCACTTTCCTTCACAATCTGAAGATGTCCAGCAGTGCCATCTGCTCAGAAATGGCAGAAAACAGTGGGACCCTGGTACAACCATCTACTGTCCGTCAGAAGTGTCCTTCATAGAAGAATTGCGGCCAAAAAGCCATACCTCTGACGTGGAAACAACATTAGTCTCAGGACTAACATTTCTTTCCGTTCCAAAACCTATTTTCACAAACCTCTAATCCTTGCTCTAACCCTATTCTTCACTATATATCCAAAAATATGTGGACACCTGACCATCACACGCAGCGTCTTGGACAACCCATTTCAAAACCATGGTCAATAATATGGATTTGCCCCCCCCCCTTGTGTCTACAACAACTGCCACTCACCTGGGAAGGCTTTACACACGATTTTGGAGTGTGTCTGTGGGACTGTGTGCCAATACAGCTAAAAGAGCATTTTTTAGGTCAGGCACTGATGTTCGACGAGGGCCTGGCTTGCACTCGCCATTCCAATTAATACCAAAGCTGGTCAGTGGGGATGAGGTCAGGGCAGTGTGAATGCCATGTACATTCTGTATTCCCTAAATCAAAAAAATCTTATAGTATTCTATAATTATTTATGTATTCTTTACTTTTTACAGTATTTATAGAGAATTCAGGTCCCCACATGTATACTAACATGGATCACACTGTCAGTACACTGGTCAAAGGGGTCTGACTCTGAGCAACGCACCCAGGTGGCTCTCAGTAAAGATGGATCCAATCAGCAGGGTGATAGAGTTGATGATGTCATCACACATGCCTGTCTGAAATGTGGTCTGGTGTGAAGTTGTTCCACATGTGAGAGCGGGTCACTTGAGATCTAATTAAAAATAGGCTTATTTGCAATATCTGCTATATGTCAAGGTCATGTTTTTATCTTTGTCAGGATACAATGAGGAATGCTTGATCGAGTGTTAGTGTCATACACTATGACAACGGGTGCAGTAAGGAGTAGTAGGAGGCAATGGCGAAGGGTGAAATAGAGGTTTTAATGAACAAAACACTGACAAGACTGATTAGGATGAGTCAAAGCGGTCTTACTAACTGAACACGCTCAGGCAAACGGCTGGCAATTCCTCCAGTACTGACAAGAAATGAAAGAATGTATAAATACTCACTCACTGAAACAAACACACTACAGGAAACAATGGCCGACAGGGACAAACACAACCATAGGGCTTAAATACATGTACCGATGCCAGGATGAATACCAGCTGTGGATTAACAGACAATACAGATGATTCATTGGGTGATGATGATGTAATGGTAATTAACTGTCCAGCATACACAGAACACAAAGGGGAGTCGGCAATCTCCTAAACTACGGATACGGGTAACTAAAGGATACAGGTGTGGGTAAGAGGATATAGGGGTGGGTGGCCGTGAGCGGCCTCACTACGATACAGTACGTGGCGGTGTATGCTCTATTAATGTTGGTTGAGATCTGCCAGTAATCCACAGAAGAAGAAGAAACTGTAATTAGTTACTTTAAAAGTAACGTTCCCCAACACTGAAAATTTGCAAGTGTTGAACTTACACGCTATAACATTGTTTACCGGCATTAACCGGATGCCAGTCTTCTGCCACCGCCTGTACTAGCTATCTGGTGTAAAGTATTACAGTAAATTATTTTCAATTATGTAATATAGACAGGCCCTTACTTCGTAAAAATTGTTTAAACAAGCACATGTTGCCTTTTGATTGTTTTTTATTTTGTCTTGATTGTTGGCTGATGCTATTTTTTTTGTTTTTATACATTTGGAACTCAATTGGTTTAGCACTCGTCAGCTCATCTAATACAGTAAACCCTGCAGCAGGATATGACAGAGGGAAAATAAAAATTCATGGTAAACACAACAAAATGAAGAGGGATGAAATGTCTGCATTTTGGCTGGATTAGGATTTATGGTTAACAAGCCATTATTGTGGGATGGGATTGCACAGCTGCAGTTTGCTGAGGCAAGCAAACGTTGGGTTAAGATTCCTCACGGTGGCATTTTGTGATCTTTATGCAGAACTGATGACTGATATGTCCTTGATATTATTTTACACAACAGTTAGTTCTCTTTTCTACACACAGCCTGAGAGGCATTTTAAATCCATCAAACTGCACCCTCATATCCGTATTCTGCTCAAACAAAAACCACACACAGTTGTTTCACGTCCTTGTGGGGACCTGAGAACTAATCATGACTTCACTTTTAAACCTAAACCGAACCCTTGACCTAACCTACCTGAAAAACCAAAAACCCTTGTGGACTGATTTTGTACACAGAAACCTGGAGCACAGGTATTCTCACAACAAACAAAAAGTGGCCCAGGCTACAGTAGCATCTTCCCCGGTTGGCACCGGTTTTAGTGTTTCTGTTTGTGGCAACAGCACGATTTGGTCTCACACTCCAAAACAATTAAGCATTAATTAGAGTAAGCATTTGGCATATCCCATTATTTATCCAAAAATATTAATTTAGTCATGTCATTATATTTATTGTATAACAGTGCTGTCCTTTATATCGTCCATATCTATGATCAGCAACGTGACGTATTCTTTTTGACATGAAGTTTCCTCCACTTTTCTTCCCGTTACAGCCCTGCCGTGGGCTGGGGTGTTGGAGGTGTTGACGCAGAAGGTCGTAACCTTGAATTGATTTATGTACCTCTGCTGTTTCCCTACAGCATACCACAGATCAGTGGCCAGTCAGGTAAGCTAATCCTGCTTGCCTATTAGAGGCGTCTTAAGTATCTTCCAAATGGCTGGCGAATCCTTGTTCCGGCGTGACATTACCAAGCACGGTCCCGCTGCCTCCTGGGCAGCCCTGTGATGAATAGTCTTGACCGTATCTTTCCACTCCCCAATTGGTGGCGTGGCGGCCTGTCAGTGTGGCACGGCGAGGCAATTGATTCTGCTTTAATTGAACAGCAGCGACAAAGCATCTGCAGCTACTCGGGTCGTTTATTTACAGCCGCTTTAATGTCCCGTTAATTTGCCTGGCTGATACCGAGGGGACGAGATGCTCACGCACACTTGAACTTCTCTCTGTCGCTTGCGGGGAGAGAGGCTGTCGCAATCTTCTTGGCATGATGCCAGTAGTTAGCTCGTGTGCGGTGGGGGTATATGGGTTTAAGGGCGCAGGTTCAGAGATAGCCAGTAACCCTGTCTGAGACCCTGACGCCATGTTGCTTTAACAGTGCACTGATCTGATGTGTGTAGCACAGTTCGTGTGCAACTGCTCTGGACGAAGGCCCATTTAAGGTGCTCTATCATGCACTGTTTGCTCCTTGGAATTGTGCTATCTGCTGTGAGAATATTTATTTTCAAAGCGACCATGGCGCAGGTGGCACTCATGCAGGTGTTATTCGAGTAAGCAGCCGATGATGCTGTGATACACGGCGCTGATGTTTCATTTTAAATGTGCAGGCTCAAGTGTGCTTTTCCAGCTGAATTGCCAGGTGGCTATGCCTCTTGAATCACAAGTAGCCATTCAACCAACATCCAGGTCCATTTTGCTCTTAATTCAGCAGAGTTATAGGTTACAGTGGGTCACTTCTCAAACCCCAGACACATAATAACATGTAATACCATGATCTAATGGCTAAATTATTGTAATGACATTGTAATCTACACCAGTCCTTGCTCTTGATGAATCCTGTTATATAGGACAGTAGTACAGCTGGAGCCTTGGTAGAACTTTCAGGCTTGATGTGCTCATATTTACGCACCCACTCACACAAGGACCAACAACAGAGTGGTCTTGCCGGCGTATAAACTTTTCCCGCTACAGTGACGTATGTTGTCTAAACTGTTAGCATGTTCCTGTGCGTTGAGACGTCTGTAGGGTGTTGAAAAGGCTTTGGATGGGGGAGGCGCAGACAGAGAAAGCTCTTCCTCCATCTGCTCTATGGATCTGCTGCCTGCTGATGACAGGCTACCCAGCTGCCACCACAGCACACAGCTCACTCAGGGCTCCCCTTAACACGGCCATTCTGTCCCTTCTCTCGATGACTCTGTCCCTCTCTCTCTGTCGCTCTTCGATCTCTCTCCTCTCACGTCTTTAGCGTTCTCTTTTTTCTCCCTCCCCATTCTAGCTCTCTTTCTCTCCGCCACCCTTCCTCGAAAACACCCCTAGCTGATTACACCAGATATAGCAAGCAGATGGTTTAACAAGTCATTTTAACAAGGTGGGAATTTATTACTAACCCTTCACGATGCGGCTGAAGGAGACGGGCAGGAGGGGGGGGGGTGTAATTACTTGTAGTTTTTTTGTTTTTTCAAATATTGGTTTTTGATGAAGGTCAGTGTGCTATTGTTCACAAGTGACTGCACGTACTAACTGTAGTTCATCTAGTACTAACTGTAGTTCATCTAGTACTAACTGTAGTTCATCTAGTACTAACTGTAGTTCATCTAGTACTAACTGTAGTTCATTTCTTTAGAGTCTATCCTTGAGGAATGCTCAGAGAGGAATGCTTAGCTAATGCAAGTATCTAATAATATTGGTAATAGATAATACATGGGAAATAGAATACATATTTAGAATAGAATACATGTAATATGTAAATACAGTGTATAGAATACATGCCTATCCAGTTTTGCCCTACACTTGTATCTAACTGTCTTATCCCAACAACTCCCAATGAATATGAAGATTGTGGAAGGCTTTCCTCAAAGATTCAGCCGTTGCATATGAGACTGTCCAGCTACTGACCAGCCAGTGGTACAGTCAAAGCTTGTACCTGGACAGTGGTGGGCAGTTACAAATGAACACCTTAAAACTCTGCTACTGTATGCCTGGGAGGCTTATTTCTCCAATACCTTTTATTGAACAGAGAAACAATTCAGAGACAATACAAGGAACTTCATAAAATACTCATTATGTTTGTTGTTTTTCCCCAGTCCTTCCAATGGTTGTAGCTTACAGAAATGAATTATGGTTAAGGCATAGAAATGGAATGAGCAGAAACCACATTGAACTGTTTTGCTTGGTCATTCGATTAGTACACAACAAAATGACAACTGTTGTTAGTTGTCACGGTGACAACATCCGCCAGTTGGGCTGTAGTGTGTCATACTCAATATTTTTCCCGTTAGCTATCTCAAAGTGACATTTAGCTAGCTATCAGGCGAGATTATTTAGATCTAGGTGTTATTGCTTTTGTAATTAGCGTTTACTCCTTCTTTATAGACAAAGAGCGGAGTGAGCCTTTCTGACCAATCACAGCACACTGTCTTCCAGGCGACAACAAAGGCAGCTAGAAAAAAAAAATCAAGACATGGTGTCTCCATAAAACACACAAAATCAACATCACCTATCAACACCAGTCACAATTTGCACCACTTTCGCCTGGAGGTGTGCAATGGTCTTTACCCACCACACACGATAGCGGTCTCTCCTTCCCTAGCAGGCAAAGGCCACCACTATGCAGCGACATACTTCCTAGATCACATTAAGTAAAAGAAAAATGCAGCGGATGCATTTTAGTTTAGAATTATCCTATAAACCCACTTGCTTAATAGTTCAACTTGAAGTTACAGTTAAGGGAAAGTGGCGACCTTTAAAATACAAAAACACAGCTGCCCAATGCACATGTGTTTTCTGGGACACAACTGAAAGCAAAATGCTAAATCTGCATCCTTTCCACTCTAGCTACTCTACATTACCCCGCCCTGTCAATTTACATTGACTGGTTAGCTGACAGTGCAAATCCATTGGGTATAGCTAATTAAACAACTAAAGAACAGATTGAAGTAAACTTAACACAAGTGTAGTCGTCTCTCATTTATCCTTTGGGAATTATTTCTGTTTAGCAGGTGCATTAATGGTGGTATGACAAGCCACCCTGCACAATTCAATCAAAGTGCACACAGTGAAATACAATCAGTATCTTTCTCCGACTTTCCCTGGACAACCAGCACAAGTGAGCGGAAAATGGCGTAGCACTGCCCAGGATTTGGGATAAATTGGATTATCTACCTTGCTATGTTGCTTTCCAGCGACTCCTTGTGTGCAGATTGGGTTAAATCACAGAAGCATAGCTAGTTGGTGAGTGTATGAATAAAAGCTTCAGTGTTAGATGAGCAGTGTGAAAACAATCAGCTTGCTTGTTTTGCTAGATTTTGTATATTTCTATGTGTTTTCCATGACTGGAAATAGAGTCCATGAATTTCAAAGTTTTCCAGTATGCGTGAGAACCCTGATAATATGTAACACGTAAACAACCACTCTCAAAGTTTACCGTATACTGGAAAGAAACCTTTTGCTCGACATCCCTGCCATAACAATCAACATGAGTGCACACTGGGCTAGGCTAGGATAACTTGGTCAGTTTCATTCATTCCTTAACAGGAAGTCAAGCAAACGAGCTAGCTTTCTAGTAAGCACTTCGGAAAACACCACTAAGTAGCTATTTGAAACAAAAAAAACTTAACATATAATGTAATTGAACAAAATAGGGATGTGGCCAATAAAACAGGATTGTGGTGGATAATATGGGGTTGTATGTTTTTGGTGCACGGCTTATGAATTAAATAAAATAGCTGTATTTATACTAACATTTTCAGATATTCGGTAACAAGCAAGCTAACATTTTTATGACACTAATTATCACATAACATTGACAGTTCGATGCAATGGTAACACTAAGACAAAATGTATTTCAAAACAGCTGCTGGGTATGCCAATAATAATGGGTTCTATGCTATATTTGTATATACAGTACATATTTCAGACAATCTATTCTTGGAAATATGAACTCTGTGTCTAACCTTAAATTGTACAATACCAAGAGAAGCACAAGATTTTGTTCAGCCTAATGCCATAGACCTGTGATATACACTCACCTAAAGGATTATTAGGAACACCA
This sequence comes from Umbra pygmaea, assembly GCA_016801145.1. Taxonomy (NCBI): domain Eukaryota; kingdom Metazoa; phylum Chordata; class Actinopteri; order Esociformes; family Umbridae; genus Umbra; species Umbra pygmaea. Next base: position 7,685 of record JACXGM010036849.1, read on the forward strand.
TACTAATACTGTGTTTGACCTCCTTTCGCCCTCAGAACTGCCTTAATTCTATGTGGCATTGATTCAACAAGGTGCTGAAAGCATTCTTTAGAAATGTTGGCCCATATTGATAGGATAGCATCTTGCAGTTGATGGAGATTTGTGGGATGCACATCCAGGGCACGAAGCTCCTGTTCCACCACATCCCAAAGATGCTCTATTGGGTTGAGATCTGGTAACTGTGGGGGCCATTTTAGTACAGTGAACTCATTGTCATGTTCAAGAAACCAATTTAAAACGATTCAAGCTTTGTGACATGGTGCATTATCCTGCTGGAAGTAGCCATCAGACGATGGGTACAGGGTGGCCCTAAAGGGATGGACATGGTCAGAAACAATGCTCAGGTAGGCCGTGGCATTTAAACGATGCCCAATTGGCACTAAGGGGCCTAAAGTGTGCCAAGAAAACATCCCCCACACCATTACACCACCACCACCAGCCTGCACAGTGCATGATGGATGGATCTATGTTCTCGTTCTGTTTATGCCAAATTCTGACTCTACCATCTGAATGTCTCAACAGAAATCGAGACTCATCAGACCAGGCAAAATTTTTCCAGTCTTCAACTGTCCAATTTTGGTGTGCTCTTGCAAATTGTAGCCTCTTTTTCCTATTTGTAGTTGAGATGAGTGGTACCCGGTGGGGCCTTCTGCTGTTGTAGCCCATCCGCCTCAAGGTTGTGTGTGTTGTGGCTTCACAAATGCTTTGCTGAATACCTCGGTTGTAATGAGTGGTTATTTCAGTCAAAGTTGCCCTTCTATCAGCTTGAAGCAGTCGACCCATTCTCCTCTGACCTCTAGCATCAACAAGGCATTTTCGCCCACAGGACTGCCGCATACTGGATGTTTTTCCCTTTTCACACCATTATTTGTAAACCCTAGAAATGGTTGTGCGTGAAAATCCCAGTAACTGAGCAGATTGTGAAATACTCAGACTGGCTCGTCTGGCACCAACAACCATGCCACCCTCAAATTTGCTTAAATCACCTTTGTTTCACATTCTGACATTCAATTTGGAGTTCAGAAGATTGTCTTCACCAGGACCACACCCCTAAATGCATTGAAGCAACTGACATGTGATTGGTTGAGTAGATAATTGCATTAATGAGAAATTGACCGGGTGTTTCTAATAATCCTTTAGATGAGTGTATATGCTGGTCCATTTTCAATTATGTTGACAGTTAAATGAATATGTTTTAGAGAATGATTGAATGACTGGCACCAAACTTGGTATCAAACATGGAGACACATATTTAAAGGTCCTAGCTCAAAATATGGATGCTATTAGTCAATAAGTATGAAATAATAATAATTAATTTTCCACAGTCATGTCATATAGCCAAACTTTACTACTTGATATGGTTTAATTAAATCCATATCATGCTATAATTATACTCATTCCTGTTTTACCAACTAGATCAACAGGTATAAACAAGTACCACCAATGTAGCACCACTGTCTATACCAAGATTGGTTATAATACAAATGTCATGTCTAATTTGTTTTAATTTATTTGGTAAACCACACCCACATTAATGTTTATTCGGCAGGAGCAGCCATGTGGTTTAACATACAGTATATCAAGTTTTATGAAGATTTTTTCATTTGTGGCAAGATGCTCATGTAAAGAAATATTTTAATTATGGCAGACAATCCATTGTTGCAGATTTTGGTCCTTAACAGCCATTCGTAGTATTTCCACAAAACCCAGAAAAATCCTGATTATATTATTAACCAGCGTCAGTGCTTGAACACATAATAGTAGTAGTGTTAATAATAATAACTAGAGGCCTGCATTTTCGAGAAACTGCAATTTGATTGCGCTTGCAGCAGTCACTCGAGTGCTTTTTACAACTTGCCATCTCAGAATTCTGGTTGCAGCCATTAAAATTGCCTTCCACAATTGTAGGCAATATTTATGCCTGTTTAGGTCTCTGGGATCCACTAAATGTGAATATAGGAGCTGTCAGGCTAAAATGGGTCCCTGCTCAGGAATTAGTTTTCTTATCTGAAGTGTCTAGGTTTGTATTTTCTCTCTTGTTCTACTGTTTCTAGAGGTTCGGCCCACCCTGCAAACTCATTAGACATCACTGTATAGCTCTGGTTTGATGGACAGCTCTGTCAATGGTACTTCCTCTACTTTAACAAACCATATGTCACACCTATGTTGGGGATTCCCAGACTGATGCTTGGTATGGGGATTCCTGCAAAAAGGCCTGAGAAACACAGTCAGGTTTCAAGCTAATTACTGTAAGATGATGATTCTACTTAGATTGTGCATATATATATATGTTTTTTGTTAATTAAAAAATAACCTTTTTATATATTATTTACCAGGTAAGCACGTTGAGAATAGATAACTATGGGTGTGACCCCCATCCGCCCCGATCTGAACCCTATTGAGAACCTTTGGAGCATCCTCAAGCAAAATATCTTTGAGGGTGGGAGGCAGTTACCATCAGAACTGCAGCTCTGGGGAGGCTATTCTGACATCCTGCAAGGAAATTCAAGCAGAAACTCTCCATAAAATTTAAAGTTCAATGGATGCAAGAATTGTAAATATGATATCAAAGATGTAACTTGCCCATCTTTGCCCTGTTAAGATGTGTTTGATTAAAATTGCTTTTGATTTCAGTAAAGTTCAACATGGCACCTCATGGCAAAGAACTCTGGCACCTCATGGCAAAGAACTCTCGGAGGATCTAAAAAAAGAATTGTTGCTCTACATAAAGATGGCCTAGGCTATAAGAAGATTGGCAAGACCCTGAAACTGAGCTGCAGCACGGTGGCCAAGAACATACAGCGGTTTAACAGGACAGGTTACACTCAGAACAGGCCTCGCCATGGTCGACCAAAGAAGTTGAGTGCACATGCTCAGAGTCATATCCAGAGGTTGTCTTTGGGAAATAGACGTATGAGTGCTTCCAGCATTGCTGCAGAGGTTGAAGGGGTCAGCCTGTCAGTGCTCAGACCATACACCGCACACTGCATCAAATTGGTCTGCATGGCTGTCGCCTCAAAAGGAATCCTCTTCTAAAGATGATGAACAAGAAAGCCTGCAAACAGTTTGCTGTAGACAATCTAACTAAGGACATGGATTACTGGAAAAATGTCCTGTGGTCTAATGAGACCAAGATAAACTTATTTGGTTCAGATGGTGTCAAGTGTGTGTTGCGGCAACCAGGTGAGGAGTACAAAGACAAGTGTGTCTCGCCTACAGTCTAGGGCTGGGAGGTATACCGCAAAAAACTATATACCGGTATTAATGTATGTAGCGGTATGCTATATTCGTTACCGGTATTTTTTTCATGTCATTCCGCCAGCTGCAACATCTGAGAATAATCTTATTTTGGAATAAACTGCGCCCCTAAAATCTTAATGCCCACTGCGGGACACACACAAACACACGTGAGAAACAAACACCTGGAAGTTAGATAAACGGTGGAAAAAAACTATGGAGGGTGCAGGTAGAATTATCCGCGCAGCAGCAAGCGAAAAATGTGTTGTTAAAAAGGGTGCAACGTCGATAGTGTGGACATGGTTTGGTTTA
>JACXGM010036850.1:0-11272 GCA_016801145.1 Umbra pygmaea
GTGAACAGTTGGAGGAGTGGGGGGGGAAGGGTAGAAAGCTGGGAGCAGAACACAGAGCAGACAGGCATCGCTTTGCTCCTCAGGATGAGGCGGCTGTCTGAACTAGAGAGGAGTCTGATGGGGAAATCAGCAGGAGGTGACTTCAGTCAGTGTGGGGACACATTTCATTGATAGTAGTGTGTAAACTCTGTCAGTCTCTCCATGTGACTGAATGAAAGAACCGAGATAGATAGAGGGAGGTCATCGCAGAATTAAAGGCCTCCACGAATGGGACGGCTCTAGCTGTTTGCTGACGTCAACAGAGCAGTGATGACTGTTTGGGCATTGGCAACAGAAGTATTGAGACAGTGATCACTGCTCCAGGACACACGTGGAGCTTTATTTTTGTAGTGTGATAGTTGCTCTGTTTCAGCAGACCCCAAACCCACACAGCCCAAACCCATCCCAGACATCTCCCATCAGCTCATAGCACATACAGTGTGGTAGGAAGAGAAAGCACCAGGGACCCTGTCCCACTGTCCCCCTGCTGTCTAAATGAATTAGTTTCATGCAGTGCCACTACTGCCAGAAGATCAAAGTTTCCCACACAGCAACATCTGTGCATCAGATTGACACCTGGAACCCTTGAACTTTCTGGGGAAGGCATCGCTAAAGGATACACGGGACTGTCACTGTGTAAAATGTGGAATTATACGAGTACAAACACTGGCTAGTGTCACGTGTAATGATAATTATGTTGTCATTACACGTGACAACATAAAGGATGTGGTTAGACTCGGTCCTCGGTTTGTTTATACACTTCATTTGGTGTGTGCATAAATGGCTGCTGTTGACAAAGCCTGGCCCCTCCCACTATCCCTACTCAACTGAACAGACTCTCAACATCTCCCCTCTGCCTACATGCCTCACTGTTATGACTCTTTCTCTCCCGGCTGTGCTTTTGTTTTGTTTCTGTCTCTCTTATGTCTTCCTTTTCTTCTACTCACATTCTCTCTCTCTAGTCCAGACCAATGCCACCAGTGCCAAAAACAGCTCTGCTGGCACGCTCCGTATTTGCATATGTAAATGAATGCCAGTTTGTTCATAGATATGTAATTAAGCAAACAGCCGAAGCTTACAAACAGACGTCGGTTTCCATTATTTTTCCAATAATAGAGTTTCTGGCGCGCCACATTTAGGTGGCTAACCCTATTACATTCTTTCTCCTGCCTTTCCACGATTGGTTGAAACTAATGTCCCAGACGGGACTGCAGGTCTTTGATTATTGAAGTTAGACATTGTTTCTGACTAAAGCAAAGCTCCCAACCCTAAATGGCTAATCGCAAGGGAAAAGCTAATTTAGTAGGTTTATGTTCACAATTAGCTCTAGGCAGACCATTTCTATACTAATGTGAAACGTATATGTTATTCGATATGCAAGAAGACATTTGACATTCCAAACTTGCAGGTAATAAAAAAGGATCCAAAAAGGGTTCTTCATTTGTTCCCATAGGGGAACCCTTTTTATGGTTCCAAGAAGGACCCTTTTTGGTTGCAGAGATAACATTTTGGTTACACATAGAACTATAGCCGCTTTCTGACCGCAGGGATTTTAGCAGTTCCTAGAACATAACGTTCCTATAACCCTTTTTTTCTTGTGTTCCGATAGAAGAAATTATTTAGTACCTCGCACCGCCGTTCCTATAACCTTTTAAGCTCCTACTCCAGAGCAGGGTCTTTCCATTCTCCCTTTTCCTAGGTCTACGTTGATTGGTCCAATTTATAAATTACGCCGGTCACTTCGTTTGTCTGTTGCGTATAATACTATACTGGAGCCTTCGTCTTTTGTGTTTCTGTGTTAAGTAGCTACTCAATTTCTATGACTATAGCCTAGTTTTTAAACGCTGCGGTTCGAACTCCGTTATTAGGACATTATCAACACAACATTATTTTTATAAAATTGTATTGGATGTATACAGCAAGCCGCTGAAGGAACCCAGCACTACTTGGGCTGAAAACAACCAGATCATCCGCATACATAAGATGATTTACACACTTATCTCCAATTATACACCCAGTGTTAAAAAAACATTAAACTGTGAAATGTTATATGTAACGCTACACTAAAGTCTAGTGACGACGCTATAAAAGCCTGTTGCGGTGCTTGCGTCGCTCCCTTATCCCTCCTACCAGTTCCTATGGCCACTTGACCAGTGCGAATGCAAATAGCAAAACCGGTTTTGGGGGACAGTAGTTAGTAGAACTGTTTAGAAGAGGACTGTTCCTATAACTACGTTCCTGTAACTACTTGGTCGGAAAGTGGCTTATACATATGCATATAGAACCTTTTCCTTTGAGCATTATAAATGGATGCCAAAAGGGTTCTATATGTCACCATAACGGGTTCTCACTGGAACTAAAAGGGTTGTGCGTGAAGGCAGGTCCACCTTTAACCACTGCACTTCCCAGACATCTGTGTGCCATTCTCTGGACCAAGTTCTGCTGCAGTCAATGTCAGCATGACCTATTCGATGTGTGAGGTCTATGAATATTCAGCAGTAACACCTTGTTCATGGATAACTCCTCCAAAGACCTGTCTGTCAAGGATTCAAAGCCTCATTGTGCCTGAGGTGTAAATGTCGAATTCAGATCTGGGTCATTTGTAACCTGGACTCCTTTCTCCCCTCTCTGTTGAACATGCGTGACTCACTGCTTTCATAACATTGTGAACCAATCAGGGGTGTGATTGATGACTGGAAAGAAAAAAGTGATACCAGAGACTCTTGAGAGATGATGAGGCATTATCAAGACACTGATAGCAGAGACGATAAGTGTTTCTTTTTCAGCTTTTCTCAGGCACTGACATAAGAACATACTCTTTTCTACTTTTCAACTTCAATGGAAAGTGACTGAGATGTTTAGAGTTTGGGCTTTACTCTGACTCAAATCAGCTCCTGTGGATTTATAGTTCCTTAATCAAACTGAAACCAGTCGATGGCATCGTCAACAGCCACTGCAGTTGTATTTCTAGAAAGCACTGTGTTCACTAATGGCCTCAGTCTAGGATGGAAGAACAGAGAATGTGCATTGACCTGTGGCTTAAGTCGTCATGAGTGTGAGAAAAACAGATTTGTGAACATTCCGGGCTGCTTTGTATCTACTGCAATGAGCAGACAACCCTCTGTGGAGAACATTACTTGTGCCAGTGTTTCGCAACTGGATGTGAGGTGCAGGTACATTACACTGCAAATAGTCATGCCATTCACCTTGCTTCTCGTCCAGGGTAGACAGAAACATGCTGGCCATGCGAAGAAGTCAATCTAAAAGAAAAAAAATGTATTCCATCTTTATTAAGCAATTATAATTCCAATTGCATCACGCTGGCAACAGTAACTGCGACCAACCAGCTTTCACTTCAAATATTTCTCCCTCACTTTTCATGTCCTGGTAGCTAATTAAGATATTAATAATTGGCTTCTTTGACAGGCGATGTGGGGAGAAAAGTGGAAAAAGCAAATAGGACATCTATCCAGGAAGTATGGCTCTGGTTGTCTTGTGAAAATATCTCCTTCCCATCTCAGGCAAATAGAAAAGTGGTGCCCACAAATGTATGCTAATGTCTCATCTTTCGCACATATATTATGGCGTTATGCTCTCAGCCGACAAAAGGCCTTTCCGACCCTGTTCAAACTATGTTTTCAGCTTAATCATTTCATTTGAGGACTCTTTTTCACCTGGCTGACTGACTGAGTATGCATTTCAAGCTTATTCAGGCTTGTCATTAGAGAGATAGCGAACACAAACAGCACTGCTTTCTTCTCTTCAATAAAGAAAACGACCTCCGTTTGAAATAGTGGGGCCATCTTCCAATGGTTGCCTCTAATTGGAGGAAAATGAGTTACTTTAACAGCGTGGGGATTTAGAAAAAGGCCATTTGCCAGAGTAAGGAGTCATTAAGCACATTGTTAAATCTAGCTCCTTTAATATTGTTAGATGGGGTTTTTGGGCCCATTTGTCTGTGGATTGGGTGTTGTGAGGTTTTTATTGTCATATTTTTATTTCCCTTGCAGGGCAGTCGAGGATGAAAGCCTGATCATGAAAACACACATACTGCATTTTTAATCTTACAGCCTGCATTTCTGCACCGACTGACACAGCACATTGAAACAAATTCTACTACACACATGACCATGGACAGTAGGAAGCTAAAAGATTGAGAGACGTTGATGTTCTCAGACTGGCTGGGTTCTTCAGTCCTAATTGTACCGGTAGTTCATTTTTCTTTTCTGCAGCGGACGGCTGGGTGTCTCTGTGGAGATGTAGTCCTAAGCAGCCGGGTCTGAAGTGATTATATAAGTGCAGTGTGAGAGATTCCTTCAGGGCTTGTGGGAAGACTACACACGGGGCTACATGGACTCTGTTGTGGAAGGGGGGAGAAAGAGAGAGAGAGAGAGAGAGAGAGAGAGAGAGAGGGAGAGAGAGAGAGAGAGAGAGAGAGAGATACAGTACAGACATTTGGTAGAGATTGACTTCTGCTGATTGGCTGATTGACTACTTTGTTTTTTTATTTTACTTTGATACAAAATTATCTGATCTGGTCACAAACATCAGATTGATTGACATGGTTTACATTTTTCGCAGCATTTGAATTTAAAAATTGTAGGCTTACTAACGCCGTTTTACTTTTGCTATAATTACAAGTTGTATGCTTTTTAAGATATGTCTTTTATTATTTACTTGACTGGACCGAGGCTAGGTAGAAAAATTCACACAGACACACTGTAAAATATTGTATTAAGACTTCCTAGAAGAGTACGGCCACAAAGGGGGGGTGGGGGGCGACTCAATGTTAATGCCCATGGTATTGGAATGGGATTTCCAACAACGCATATGGGTGTGATGGTCGGGTGTCCACATACTTTTGGCCATATAGTGTATGTAGTGGAAGATGGAGAGGAAGGGCACAGACAGTCGGCTGACTTTATTTTTTCCCATTTTATTCCTTTCCCAGTTTTCATAATGTCCGATTATAGCCCTGCTTCAGGTAGCGATCGAGAAGTGACCTACAATCTTGCCAAGCCATTCTGCTTCTTGTCACTCGGTTTAACATGGATGTATTCCCCAGCAAATAATTGGCTGCCCTTGCCAACGAAAACAATTGAGCCACAAGGGTATGCTAGAGTGCAATGTGACAATGCATCCCTGTCCTACATCCCACCCGCCCACCACAAGTGTTGCTGAGGCATGTGCACGGCCTTCTATGGAATGTCTGTTTGGTCTACCTTTTTTAACAAGTAAAGTAGGCTAATTTGGTTTAACTCATTCTCAATTAAAGCCCACACTAACATTGGTTTTTCCTGTCCGTTCATCCATTTTTGCTAGGGATATTCCTGAATAAAAAGCAAGACCGGCAAATTTAATTGTTATGAATTATGTAGCATATTTTACATCTCTTAAGCTAAGCAGGGAGTTTTAAAATTGGAATTATAAACAGTTTTTTTGTCATGGTATTTTCTCTTCAAGTTCTCCCTTTGAAATATTTTAATCTGAGTCTGTTTTGTTCAAACAACACAAACAGTAATTAGGCAGTACTGTAAAAGTCATCAGGACCTGTACCAATTAATTATTCATATCATCTTGCGCTGTCTTTTAAAGAACAGCCAAGCAATCAAAAATGAATTTCTTTCTTTTGTGATTGCCCTTTTTATTAAAAGCACGTCCTTCAACGATCTTCTTTTCAGAAACAAGGAGCTAAGCTGAAGAAAAGCAAGCTGTCGTTTATCGCTGCCTAACAGACAAATCCACTCTAAATGGCCGGAGATATTCACTCATTGGCTCAATAATCCATTTGTGAATTTACCCAGGGCCTCAAGCGCATTGTTTTGGGTTGATGTTGTTGTTTGCTCTGCTTTTGTACTGACTCCTCGGTATAGCCTCTTCAACTTGAATAAAAATTATGTAAATGAACAGCTCAGAAATGGAAAATGGGAAGATAAACAAACCCTTAAACAGGCAGTCCTCACTGTGGGACTAAATGGTTGGTATCCACTTGCTTTTAATAAAACTCAGAGAAGTGCACTGGGAATGTGTTCAGTTCTTCTCAGCGTTTCGTCATTCTTTTGGTTTCTTAGGGAATTCCTTTTGACTACTCCACCCAAATGTTCTCCCCTTCTTCTCCACTTGTCCCATACCATCAGTACAGTCCACTACTACACTTAACATCAACTCAGGCACTCATCATGTCACATTTATTTCCCCTATACATTCTGTCTCCTAACAGCAGCCCTGGCAGCTGTGCCACCTATTGTATGGTCGGTGTAGCAGTGTGAGCTGGCCCTGGAGTCCTGTCTGTAATCCACACTCTATAAGCACTCTAATTGAAGTGCAAATTCAATACTCCCTCATCAGCCTTTTACTGGCTGTGCCTTCGTCTGACACCCCTCAGGTAATTACAGGAAGACTGGCATTTCAATTATTTACCAGAAAAAAGCATGAAAAACAAACAAGCACAAACAATACAATGTTTCTGCTTTTGTATGGTTGGGGCATAAAAGTGCATATCTAGCCCACTGGAAAAGGGACACCCCAATATTACTTGACTATGTTTTGACTCTTTTCTTAACACACCGATAAACAATTGCTTTCTAATTACAATACATACATTTTTTAATCTATGAAGTGAAAAATTGGAAATATTTGGAGATATATTCATGACAAGGAGGTGAACATTACTAATTTCTTTGTTTTTGTCATAAAGAATGACGTGAATTTAGTGGTCAAACTGAGTTTTTATTTCTGTTTTATGCCTTCCAAATTAAAGTGGGGTGCTGCCATATAGTGTGTGCAGGGCGCAACATGTCTTGCTCAGACATTAATTTAATCTGGCGCCCTTTAATTTACAACTGCTATGCTATATGTTGCCCTGATGTAGGTCTGCAATCTGAAGGCCACGGACAGTTAGCTTGTCCGCTTATGTGCGCTAGGCTCCTGACCAACACCAAAAACATACACTGTTATTCCAATACCTCGTCCCCAAAAGGCTTCCTCAATGTAGCGGTGCATAACACATCGCCATCAATGTAAAACCTTGTTTATGCTATCCTACCTGTCTCAACATAATGGCTAACATGTAGAGTGATGTCCGCGGATGGACGGATGTTCTTAATGTAGTGGCAAACATAGAGTGCTAGATTGTACTTACTTGGTAAAATCTTCCTAAAAGTAGAGGTAAGGATGTCCTTGCCAGTAGCAGTAATCATATATCTGGGAAGGGAGACTGTGTGGTCAGCAGTCCAGTCTAGAGGAGTGAGTTTCCCCAGCAGCCTGAGGCCAGTCCAGTGCTGCCACAGCTCCGTCAAGCAGATAATGAGAGGTGAGGTCCTACATGTATGCATGATATGTTCAAACATGAGGGATTTGATCAGTATGCAAGCCAGTCCGTATCTAAGATTTACGCAGTCATTGAATTTTGGCCAGTTTAACCACCATTCAAACCCAGTGTAGAGTACTCTTTTCTTCCACCTGAAGCCCATGGGGTTGTCCTACGTTTCTGAGACCAGTTGGAACCTCCTTCCAGCTTCCTGGCGGTCGTTGCGTCTCTTTTTAGAATGTTCAGCAGGTGATGAAAGTGTAAACACATATAATCTGCCCCCCCCCTCTTTTTCAGCCCAGGAAGTTCATGTCAAATGTATTATGTGTAAATTTAAGTATAGCAACTTTCTCACCACCTCAACAGTTTTGTTATTAATTTCCCTCAGAACGGTTTGCAGGAGACACACACCGCAAACAGATGTTGAACCTTGTCTCTATCTGACCAAAGACAGAGAGGAAGTGTCAATCATCTCAAGCCTGGTTGAAGACTCATGGCCAAGCTCCTCAACTAGTTCCCCAGGCTCGTCAGCAATACAAAAACTCACAAGCAGAAACACGTGCGCGTGTCTATGTGCTTGTGTGTCTATAGGAGTATGGCTTCACAACTTTAATTAAACTTCCTGTGTTTTCTCTCAGCTTGTCCCCAAAGGGCCCTGTCTTTCTCCACCACATGCTTATTTATGTTTAATTGCATTAAACTCCTCCAGAGTTGAGCTACTGGAGAATTTGCTGCCAAACCTGCTGCCTGAGAAGACACTGTCACAGGGTCTCACACCACTATGTGTGACTGAATTCCACTGGCTTGGTATAACAAGGATTGCATAACACATAAGCATTTACGTCATGCTGGGTAGTGAAAACAAGCAATAAAATAATAGCATTCCTGTCAACACTCTTCCCCTGCTATTAGAGGAGTGCAGAGCAGACACATACACTGTTTTTGGAACATCCCTAATGAAGGACTAGTCCAGTGCTCGAGCCAACAAAAGAATGCAGTGCCAATCACGGGGATGGTTAGAGAACTTGGAGAAAACCCGCCCCGGCTTTAGCGTCGACCATGAAGGCATGTAGTTGTCCTAAGGTAGTCAACTGCATCGGAGTTCCAACTGTTTTAGCTGAACGCACCCACTGACCCTGTTGATTACTTATTAACCCCCTCCTGGTGAACGGACTGGTCGTGGAATCACAACTCTTACTGGATCCTCTGGAAGAATCAGCCAGTGAATTATACTGACATTGACTATATTAACGTGGAATGGATAAAGTGTGTTGTCCATGCTGGAACAGATGTTCTAATAGCACGGATACACAGATTGCTGTATGTGATGTCTCCGTACTTTGTTTTCTTTTTGCAAAATAATTATTCAATATGCTTCTTCTGCCTTCAGAAGAATATATCCCAGCAGACAACTGCTTGGATGAAGATCACAGAAGTAGAATTTAATACACTAAGAAATTTAGTGTGAGATAAATAATCACTGAAATATGTAAGTACAAAAAAATTATATCTGTCTGTAAAAATTACATATTTTCTACACTGATATTGTCTCTTGCTGTGAAAGCAAAACAGAACATAAAGACGCACAAACAAGAAAAAACATCAAACAGTCTTTTCTTTCTGAAGAAACATCCCTTTTTAAGGACACTGTATTTTAAAGATAATTTGTAAAAAGCCAAATAACTGTACAGATTTTAGTAGTAAAGGGTATAAACAATGATTTCCATGCTTGTTCAATGACCAAAATAAATTAATTAACATGCACCTGTTGAACAGTCGGTAAGACACCAACAGCTTACAGACAGTACGCAATTAAGGTCTCAGTTATGAAAACTGAGGACAATAAAGAGACTGTTCTACTGACTCTAACAAACACCAAAGGAAAGTGAACGTGCCTTAGCCATGCTGCAAGGAGGCATGAGGACTGTAGATGTGAAGGGGGCAATAAATTGCAATGTCTGTACTGTGAGACGCCTACGACAGCGCTACAGGGAGACTGGAAGGACAGCTGATCATCCTTGCAGTGGCAAACCACGTGTACCAATTCCTGCACAGGATCGGTACATCAAACATCACACCTGTGGGACAGGTACAGGACGGCAACAACAACTGTCCGAGTTACACCAGGACTGTCCGCAATAGGCTTAGAGAGGCTGGAATGAGGGCCTGTAGGCCTGTTGTAAGGCAGGTCCTCACCAGACATTGCTAGCAACAACCTCTATGGACACAAACTCACCTTCGTTGGACTAGACAGGACTGGCAAAAAGTGCTGTTCACTGATGAGTCACAGTTTGGTTTGACCAGGGGAGATGGTCAGATTCGTGTTTATCATCGAAGGTATGGGCGTTACACTGAGGCCTGTACTCTGGAGCAGGATTTGGAGGTGGAGGGTCGACTATGATCTGGGGTGGTGTGTCACAACATCATCGGACCAAGCTTGTTGTCTTTGCAGGCAATATTGACGCTATGTTTTACAGGGAAGAGATCCTCCTCCCTTATGTGGTACCCTTCCTGCAGGCTCATCCTGACATGACCCTCCAGCATGACAATGCCACCAGCCGTAGTGCTCCTTTTGTACGTGATTTCCTACAAGACAGGAGTGTCAGTGTCCTGCCATGGTTAGCGAAGAGTCCGGATCTGAATCTCATTGAGCACATCTGGGACCTGTTGGATTAGAGGGTGATGGGTTGGGCCATTCCCCTAAAAAATGCTTGGTAACTTGCAGGTACCTTGGTGGAAAAGTGGGGTAGCATCTCACAGCAGGAATTGGCAAATCTGTTGGAGTCCATAACAAGGAAATGCACTGATCTGGTGTCCATACCAGATACTGATACTTTTGATGTTGTCAATTTCTTTTGGTCACATGTCTGCAGAACTTTAGTTCAGTTTTCAGTTTATGTGTTAGTTGATAAATCTTTATGTTCATAAAAATATTTTAATGTTAAGTTTGCTGTAAATTAGCCTTTTTTTATCCAAAAAATAATGGATAGTTCCTAATGATATGATGTAGATGATCTTACATCTGATTTTGAGATGTGTCACATTGGCGTAGAGGGCGGAGCCACAGGCAACCGTGTAGAGGGCAGAGCCACGGCACTACCGTAGAGGGCGGAGCCATAGGCACTGGTATAGAGAGCAGAGCCTCAGGCACTGGCCTAGAGGGCAATGCCATGGTTACAGGCACACAGAATGGGTCCACCAAGTCGGAAGCTGTAGTTGCTGTGGCGAATGGACTGGGCAGTATAAGAGGGTCCTGAAGATCAACTAGCAGGCCAAGCTATCTTGATAGAGGGACTAGTTGTAACGAGGCCGGTAGAGTGGGTTAGGGATGCACCGCTAGCCAGTGTCTGCAACTAGCGTGTAACTGCCCTTGTCCCCCAAACTTGCCACCTTTCCCTCCTCTGAGGACACCTGGTCTGAATTTTCTTGTCTCAGGCAAAGCCCATCCAGGGCTGCCCAATCCACACACACTCAGAATTTTGTCAGCATTGTGTGAAAACTTACAGCACTCCGAGTTTCATCAGCAAACACGTGACCACTTACAGCACTCTGAGTTTTGTGAGTTAGTGAGTGTGTAGTGGATATGAGTTGGAATGACATTCACCCCCAAAAATCTGGGGCCTCATTTAGCAAATGAGGGTATTTGCAAATCTGTTCTTAAACCATATGCACGCAATAATTTCAATGCAAAATGTGTGATTTAACAATATGAATTAATAATTTTTGCATGTTTCTAAATTTACACAAAGCAACAACCACATGTGTACACAATGCTAAGTGGTGGCACAACATGCTTAAAAAAATGACAATAAGTTCAATAAAATAGTAAGTAAGTAAGTAAGTACATTTTATTTATAAAGCACCCACTAACATAGCAAAGTAAATAAGTAAGTACATTTTATTTATAAAGCACACACTAACATA